>PUFA01001285.1:0-46792 GCA_003508835.1 Eonycteris spelaea
TAATAACATCAGCCTCACTTGAGAGATGTTTACAATGAGAGTCTCACTGATTAAAGAATATCCAACCAATTACTTCTGGACTGTGCAGAACCCATAAGTAAGTAAAGATGAATCATAGTTCTCCCTGCGGCAGAGACAATGGAAGGAAGGTACTTGGAGCTGGATTTTGCAAGCTTACTTATTGGACAGATATGGACCCCAGAGATAAAGTTATCCAGCTGATAACAGTGTACATTTATATACGCACAACCAAATGACATCACCAGTCTAAGTCCCTATCGTGGACGCCTAGCCCATGAAGCGAGATGGAGGGATGGAGGGCAGGGAAGACAACCAGCTGAGCTAAACAACTGAAAACACAGCCTCTGTGGTCACCTCCTCCTTCACTAACTTCATTCTCACCTCTAGTTGGACATCAAGAGTCACAAACTGGAATATTGACTCACCATCGTCCTGACCAAAAAGCACATTCTAAAGCATACCCTGTCTGTTTTCCCCAACCCCTATATCACTTCAGCAGAGTGATATGAAACTGCTACCAAGGTCTGGCCTGTTTATCTACACAGCAACCCATCTGTATTGCCTATAAAATGATAGATACAAATGCATTTCACTTTTATTTGTTCAAATATTTGCTCCCTCCCTTTTAAGGAGTAGCTCTTCCATTTTGGAAAAACCTCCTTCCTCTGAACAACCACAGGGGCTCTGCCTACAGCCCTTGATATATGAATCCATTTCTACTTTAAATTACATTCACTTATATTCATGTCTTATTTCTTTTAGTAGAATATACCATTTCTCAAGAACAAAATCCATAACTAAAACTATTCCTTCCCTTAATTTCCACAGCATCTAATTTTATTGAACATCTAGAAGACATCCAAAAGATGTTGATTGAGTAATGAATGAACAAGTAAACTTTAATTAGACTAAATAAATTCAAGGTATCATTTATAACAGAAAAACTCATGTTCCATTTATGCAGGTGGATGTAAGATGAAGGTATGATACAGAGAACTTGGCCTGGGCGTGCATGGAAAAACAAATATAAGGAGCTCAGAGAGAACAAAGTGCAAAATCCTAGACTGTTCTATCTGCAGCTTCCCCTCCTCCTGAAATTACTTCTTGCCACAATGATATAGGGCTCACACTGCTCAATGGGATGCACAATCCATCTTCAGGAGCCCATACTCACAGGAAGAAGAGGAGAGGACAAAAAAAATTTCTAAGCACATTTCACCATTGGTTTTGATCCCCAGCCAAGGCCTTCCACCTGCAGAAATCCAGCTCTCACATTTCTGCCGCTCCGGCCGATAACGAAGATAATTGTTTCACCCACTTTGTCAAAGCTGAAATGAAAAGAGGGCAAAGCAAAATGATGCCGTCATAAATCACGGGACTGAGACAGCAAAAAAGGGACAAGATAGCGACTTCATTAAGGGTTATGTATTGTGCCATTAAGTTGGCGGGGGGTCACCTTTCGTGTCACACCCGGCCTCTGTGATGCATTGCCAGCTCTTCTTTCCAATAAAATTAAACGGAGATGTAAAACTGATTAGGGCCATGTTTGCTTCAGCCCGTGGCAAAGGGAATGGTACAAGGAATAATTGATATAAGATTGCAACTGACACATAATGGCAGCAATTTCTCTTCCTGGTCATTTCATTGCTGACCTTGCCCATTAAAATGAGCCCAGCTGCCTCAGAGAAAAAGACACTTCATTTCCTATCACCCTACAACCCCATAGCATCCCCTGTCCCCCTGACTGCTGGCCCTCACCAAAACAACATGACTAGAAATACTGCGAGCTGAAGTTTTGGGGGAGGAGATGGTTCTCATGGGTATGCATTGTGGACCCTTGATGCCACCATTAGCTTTTGTCTGAACTCCTGACTCCCCAGTGGGCTGCAGACAATTTTATACTTCACTAGCTTTTAGATGCTGCCCTGCTGAAAACCAGGTTATTGGCCTGCTCGGCCTGAGCCTCAGACTCACAACACCAGGGCCTCTATGTATATTCTGTCATTGCTGAGGAATGGAAGCTGCTATAAACATAAAAAGTACTGATTTGATCCCCACAATTCCAAATTATGCCTTACAATGCTTTATGAACTCAACAATTTGGACAACCTCCATGGAGCCAAACTCTAACCACTGTTCAGTCAACAAATTTTATTAGGGGTCCATAAAGCATCAAGCACTGTGCTGATGTTGAGGTTAGGATTGGGGGTCAGGCAGTCATGCCCCTGACATCATGAGGCTCACAGTCGAGTGGTATATGCCATTAGAATAACATCGGTTGAATGTTTACAATGAGTCAAGCATTGTTCTATGTAATTTACATGTGGACATCATGAGGCTCACAGTCGAGTGGTATATGCCATTAGAATAACATCGGTTGAATGTTTACAATGAGTCAAGCATTGTTCTATGTAATTTACATGAATTCACTCATTTAACCCTCCTAACATCAAGAGAATAATTTTTACTCTTATATTTGTTTTACAGATGAGGAAACAGGGAAGGACAGAGGCTAGGTACCCTGTCCTGGGACATAGGGGGAATAAATAGTAGAACCAGGACTTCACATACCATGAGCTGAAGCCAAGAGCTAAACCTAAGATAAAATATTTTATTAACGTTTTCTGTTTTTTCTCTATCCTCTTCCCTCCTCCATCAAGTTGCTGATATTTTATCCAGCCTTCGGGAAGAAAGAGTATGCTTTTATCAACTGGAATTTCTTGCTAGGTTTCTGATTTCCTGCAGCTTAGGACTGCCAACCAAAAAAAAAAAAATGCCATTTATTTCCCAATTCATAAACATTTTATATCACATGATATAATATCTTATAGATTTTTCTTTCTTTTTATTTCACTTGATGTCTGAAGTTGGTATTTTATGGTATATACAGGAAAATGAGCAATGCTTATCTATCCATTCCTCAAACTTTATATTTTGACCTACTATTGGCATCAAGATCATGACAAGTAGTGAAGAAAGACTGGCAAACAAGGCATCAGGAAACAGCTTCATCCATGGTTGTGATATTCCCAGTGTTATTGGCTCTGCCTCTATATTCTTGGCCTAGCAGAGGGGAGTAGACAGCATGAATTTACAATTCTCTTGCCATTGACTTCAGAAAGCATACAGTGAAACACACATATCACTGTGACCCCATTTTCGTCTTCACTAATGTACACATAAGCTCATTGTCATAGCGACTTCCCCAAGCAGTGAAGGGAGATGTATTTTTTTTTTTTTTAGATTTGCTTAGCCAGAATTTTGCAACCTTGATCTGTCTGTCTGGCTGGCTGTCTGTCTTTGTCCCACCACTTCCTTGATTCTGACAGAATCCAGGAACTGCAGCAGCTTTGAATGAGACGACTGTAAATGACAAATAACAGATCCTCTGCCAAAAAAGTGATTAGACCAGAAATGAACTAAGTTAAACCAGACTCTCTACCTACCACATCTAACCATGACCCCGCGCCTCAGGAAAGAGGGAAGGCTTTGTGTAGATGGGGACAGGGACTATGCACATTTCCCACTTGATGACTCATGCAATATGGAATGAGAAGCCCCAACCATCCACTCATAAACAACAGATGAAAAACAAACTGAGCAAGCATCCGCCTGTCATTTTAGTCCTCCTCCCTGCCCTCAAAACCCAATCCCACCACCAAGACTCCAGGCCCTCTGAGCCAGATAACTCAGTTGGGTCTGTTCTGTGAATGTCTTAATGAGGAAAGCAAGCCACCATGGCTGCAAGAATGGGACATCACTGGATCTAAAATTTCTCTGTGGCTCCTAGATTTTTCTCACATGGTAAGATGGCAAGAGGGAAACCTCTTCTTTGCCGTGACCACTTTAGAAAATGTTTCTTTTTTTTTTTTGTCATTTATATGGCACGTTATAACTGCACAGTATTTCATAGTCATTAAAGACATATAATCTCTACAACATTTTTGTGAGGTGATGATTATCCTCACTGTTCAGACAAGGATACTCAGGCTCAGAGATGTGCTTGAGGCCACTCAGCGCTTAGGTCACAGAGTGGGCCTGGAGGGAGAAATGATGTGCTTCTAGGTGAAAAGCTTTCCCATTACTCTGTGGGTAAGCAAGGCAATTTGCCTCAAAATACTTTGCATATAGATACTTCACATCATACCACCTTCTCTGGCCCACTCAGGACTGCTTCCTGGGAATAAATGGCTTCTATCTCCTCCCCCTGCCTCATTCCCACCTTAAATGTTCTCAGGAAACTGGAAGCTCGCTTTCCTTCTTTCTGTCCAGGCTGGCAAGGCCTACCTTGGGTTAGAATGCTGAGGCAGCCAAGGAGAGTAACACCCATGGCCAGAGACTGCTGAGGGCCAGTGGCCTGTTCTGTCCCTTAGAAGAAATAGGATTGGTGGGAAACTTTTACTATTCATATCTTCATTAGAGAAATATCATTCTTACCTTGAATCTACTCCTGCAGAAAACAGACCAGTAAAAAAGACTTGTTAAAAACTTTTTTAAAAAACTTAAATTGGAAGATTCATCAGAGCAAAACAGATGGGAGCTTCATGGCAAACAATGCTTTAAAGGAAAATGAACTTTTATTATTTAGTCAACAAATACAAGCTTTAACTCTTAGCAATGCACTAGGCTGGAGGGGGTGTAAAGATGAATGAGATGCTTCTTTCCCTTAAAGAGTCTTACTCAGTGTTCCTTGACACCTGCCAGGAGAGTTACTGCACCTCAATTGTAAGCAGACACCTGCCCGGTGCCCTACTGTGAGAGCTGGAACACAAATGCAGAAAAAACAACTGGAATCTTTATGAGGCCTTTCTCACTAATATTTCCTGAGCCAACATCAAATCCCAGGAAACTGCTCAATAGTGCATTGTCCTGTGTCTTTATTTAATTTGCCGAAAGTGATTACGATCCATGACGCCAAAGATCTGTATCTGAATCCAGGTGTTGCATTACCGGCTGTGTGCTGCCCACAAGTCATTTCCCCTTTCCAAACCTCAGTTTCCCCTCAGGGCTTGACCTCAATCAAGGGTTTCAGAATATGTCTGTGTTGCCCTAAGATTCTGTTGAGATATGTCAGCATCTACCATGGGGTTGTGAGGAGGCTGAGTGGTGGGCTTGGAACCTTCCAGCCACCTCTACCCACTCGACCAAGACAGAGCAGCCCTCCTCACATCTGTTCATCACACTGGGTAAGCCGTAGAGTGCATCTGGTGAAAGGGGTTTCCCTGGTGACACAGAAACAACTTTGAAAACCCCTGAGGCCTCTACCTGAGGTACTATCCAGCTCCAATATTTTGTGACATAGGATTATTTTCCGTGATTATAGTCAACTCATGTAGGGTTCACACTCAATTTAATGCCCAGAAAGATTATCCCCAAACTTCTCTTACTTATTTCTTGGGAGTGTAGCTCAAGGAAAATAGCATAATCCAGACTTTCAGCCTCCAAGACCCATGTAACTAAGCACAATGTGCCCATTTGGCAAATGTTGACTGAGTGACTACCATGTGCAGAGCAGTTTGCCAGCTACTGAGTTAGCATCTTCTCAAGAATCCAGTTTTGTGGAAACTCCCCATGTGTTTAACAGCATGGACATCCGGTCAGACTGACATCCAGTCCTGACTCATTATCTGTATAACCACAGGAGGCAGCTTACTCTTTCCAAGCCTAGTGCCCTTGTCTGTAAAACTAATGTTGTGAAGATCAAATGAGAGTGTTGTCGAAAGTACACGCTGTCACCGTAAAACAGTTAACACATGGCAAGTGCTCAAAGTGTCAATGATTGTTACTTTTACTGAGTTTAGTTGCTCATTTTCTCTCCCCTAAACTATCTCAGCTTTCTACCAACTGGTATCTCTGACTCCAATATCACCCTTCCACTCCATCCTTCCCTTTAATCAGAGGGATCTTGTTTCATCCACTGAATTATTATTCATGCCTTAAGGCAAAATTCAAATGCCGTTGGCCCTGTGGAGTCTTTCTTAATTCTCAGAAGCAAAATTAAGATTCCATACTCCCAGTGCATATTTCTGTTTTTCTGTTACCTCACTTAATGACACATTGTATTTTTTCATTCATTCAACAAATACATGTTGATTGACTACCAGGTGCCAATTCTGTTCTAGGCCCTGTGGGATACGTCGGTGACATACAGTCAACTGCTTATTTGTGAATCGTTCCCTAGTCCCACAGCCCCCACTTAGAGAATCTGAGGGCACAGGATCCTTATTGCATTCATTGACCTAGCTAAGTGGCTCATCCAAGGTACTTAGCATGAGTTTTCTCAAAGAATAAGTAACAAACAGGTAAATCTATAGCTATGCTTGTGGTCGTTAGATCAATAAGAGCAGATGTATAAGAGCCTTCTTCAGACTTTAGGTTGGAAAGCCACAAGGAGGCTGACAAAAATCTATTATATCATCTCAGCCCTTAGCTCCAGGCCCTCTCTCTCCATTACCTGTACCTGCCACTGGTACCTAAGGCAAAAAGGGGAAAGAAAAGAAGACATGGCAGTATTGTAGAAGTTAATAACATTTTTAAACTTGAAAATTCAGTGAACTGGCAGAGACCTATGGAGACCATAGAAACACTAAGATGTCATGTGCACAAACCTGAGCCTTGGGGCCATTCCATCCTCTTGGGTCAGACCCATGAATAAGTCCCTGGGAGAGGCTGCAGCTCCAGACTTCTCTCAGAGGATATTAGTCAGGATTTATGTTTCTGCTCAAGTCCCCTCTCACCTTGCAGCATTTGGAAAAGACGGCATAGGAGCCAGCCTGGGCCACAGGGGAATAGCAGCAAAAGTGGGGGATGAACAAAGAGAGCTCACTGACAGGAGGGCACCCCTCTCCTGGGAGAACTTGCCCCTCACACTCCACTGTCATTAAAGGCAGAGCCGAGAAAAAAAAGAAAAGTGAATGTATTAAGTGGCGAAATGTTAAGATCACAGAATCACATTATCAGCTCGTGGCATTGTCAGGAAGCTGGTTGTTAAAGGCAAAGAAGTAGGTGCAGTGTCCATTGGAACCACAAGGCAGGTGCGGGTCACAGGTCAAAGGCCAGCTTTTTCAGAGGGCTGTAGTCAACAGATGGATGAACGAGATGAGAGGGAAAGATTTTTCAGCAAAAAAAAAAAAAAAAAAAAAAAAAAAACATTAGAATTGAGTAGGGAGTGGAGAAAGCGGAAGAGGGAGACCCAGAGAGGTTGGAGTCACTGAGTCTGCCCAAGTCAAAGAAATGGTCACCAATTATACTTCAATAGCAAACAAACAAAAACAAAAGGGCACATTACCATCACGAGTTCATTCACAAGACCCTGGGAAAGTTACTGAGGCATAAGACAAAGGCCTGTCCTCAGGAAGCATGGGATCCCCAAGCAGAGGGACAACGTGCCCACAAATTGTGATGAACAAAAACAATGGTCACAAAGACAGCACAGATGAAGTGATGACAACCGAGCCCAGTAAGGAATAGCTCAGGAGAGACTGTAAATCTCGACAGGAAAATCCCCCCAGTTGTGAGGATGCTTTCACTTCAACGCTGGTAGCAGGGCAAGGTGGCCCGATGGAGTCCCGCCACCCGGATGGCCAGAGAGAGGCCTTCTTCTCACAGTAGCAGGAGGAGAGTTGGCACCATGGTCTCGCCGTCCACCTCGCCCTTGCCCAACGCCTGCCCTGATAGTGGAAGGATTTTTCTTAATGTCTTTGTGTAGATGAGTTAATGTAAAGGCTTTCCAACATAAGCATGTTTTTCTGTCCCTTCTCTCTGACCTTGGCATTTTCTCTCTCCATTCCAAGCTCAGTCCTGTCCTGTGGCCAGGTCTGCCTCTCATTTGTCAATGTTATTATTGAATTTTCAAATGCCAGTAGTACACATAAATCAATGGCTTTCTTCTCCCTACTGGCATATCCCTGCCACATGTGGTCATTCATTTTTTTAATAAGTCCCCCTCTCCTTTCGCCCATTTATAAAAATGCATCTTGTTCTCCCAGCACCGTCCATCACTCGGTGAGCCCAGCTATTCGTTGCTCCTGAGTGCTTATTCATCAACGTTTTCAAAAGCAAAATCACTCTTCGCCTCCTGCTCTTATTGTGCCATCAATCTTGACCAGGGGATCAATAAACTTCGCTTTTGCAATTTTTCCACCCCCTCCTGAGCTGACTCTCTCCAAAGTGCAGTCTTTTTATTTACATTTTTAACTGATCATCAGCAGAGGGGGGACGGTGGTGTCAGGGAGGAGAAGGGCTTTCATTTGCTCCCGAGGCAGCAATAACCATCCATGCATCGGTCATTTAACACGGTAACCCAGCGAAATTGATACTCGACTCTTCCCTGCCCAGGTCCACCGGTGTAAATCATAACCTGAGGAAACAAAAGCCCTGCCTGAGCAGTGTGTCTTGCAGGCAGGCAGGGAGTCAAAGAAATAGTGCAGTGACTCACCCACCTAAGCCCTGTTGGAGGAGAGGCACACTGGTTAGAGGAATTTTTTTCCACATTGTTTTATATGTGTTAAGGGAAAATTTAAATGGAAGGATCTAAAGAATTAAGAAAAAAACAGAAGGCTGAATTTAAAATGGGTAGACATATAGGACTGGACTGGCCAAGGGGCCTTAACTTGACTAGCCCAGTCACTGTCCCCTAGGCTTGTGGGCACATACGGTATTCACAGGGCCCTTGCCTACTCCATTCATGTTGGCAGAGACAGAGTGATGCTTGAATTACAAAGCTGCATGGCTAATGAGTTGCTTAGGAAATCAGGGGGAATTTTTCAGCTCACTCTAAAAAGACTTACTTAAGGCTTAGTTAAAACACAGGTAAGATAGGAATTAGACAACCCAATGTTTGGCGAACTTGAAGCATGTTGTTCATCTCGCTTCGGTTCTTCCATTATTATTTAAACTATCAAACTACTTTAGGGCATCCAGGTAATGTGGTTGGTTAACTAACTCATGGGGAAGTGTGAGGTTCGCACTAAAACATGTAAAGTGTTAACTGTGCTCTCTCTCCACCACTAGTTTCTCAGCCTAATGAAGAATAGTATGGGCTAAGAGAAGTTGGGGAAAAGAACTTCTACTTTTCATACCTGCTCTGCTTTAGGTGCTCTTCACACGCTCTCATGTGGATGGGATCCTGAAAACGGCTTGTCAGCTAAGTTTTGTGTCCATATTTCAAGGATGCGTGACTATACAGAGATTGAGTCACTTGTCCAAGCTGTAAAATTCAAATACAGATCTCTCAGACCCAGGCCTTTGCAATAACAAGTACTAACCTGTGTCCTCAGGAATTGTCTAACTCATACCCAGGAGGACCTCAAAGGGGCTGTTTGGGGATCGCCTGCATTTGATCACAGGATCAGTGACAAAGTGCAGGGTCGAGAGGAGAGTAGGTCCACAATCCAGGACCCCCAGTAGGGCTGCTAGAGAGGGCAATGCGTTTGATGACAGATGTTGAACCCCAAGTCAGAGCAAGTGGCCATTGCTCTTGGGGAAGTCCCTTCCCTTTGCTGAGCCTCAGTTTCCTCAGCTCCAAAGCTAAGGAGTTGGACTCAGTAATGCCCGAGTCTCCTCTAGATGGAAAATTTCTATAATTCCTTCAGTGTGTCCACTGGAATTTTCAGTGCAGGCCCACAGCCTAGGATACACAGTGCTGTCCAAACTGAGGCACCATTAAAATCAAGTCCTAACTGTCCTCAGCTCTGTGGGGACGTGAGGGGCAGAAGATCAAAGAGAGTTTGCAATGGGCACTTGGCAAATGTGCTTGCTTCTCCTTTTAATCTCCCCAGCTATAACAGGGGAGCAATAAATTAGATTCAGACAGACTTGGGTGCTTTAGATTGTCAGAGTCAGAGTTTGGATTTCATGGAGCAGTAAAATTTTAAAATAAAAATATGAAACAAAATCTGCAGCTAACATAGTACTGTCAACTTTGTATTTGGTAAATATGAGCATTAAAAAATACCATCAACCATCACTATTACATCACAAAGAAAGGACATTTTAACTCCCCCAAAAAGAATAATTCACTGTGGACAGGCTCCAATCTACACACTACTCTTTGGAACCATGGGAACAGCTTATCTATCCAGGTATCAAACTAAAAAAGGCATCTTGTCTCAGGGCGAGAGATGTTTTATAGTGATGACCACACTGATAACCTCATACGTGAACTCATATGTGTATAGTGCACAGCTCAGTAGTTGCCCTGTGTAACTCTTTTTTGTTGTTAAGTGCATAAATCTCATACTCCTGAGATACTGGGATCTATCTTACCTTGGGTTTTTCATCACCGAGTAGAATTAATCTTGTTATTTTGGTTGTGCCTATCTGAGATTTGAGGGTGATCTCATTTATGTGGCTCAACTGAAACAGATGGTGAGAGTGTGTGAAAGCAAAATGTTTTTGGGGTCATGTCAGTTGAACCAGCTTAGATCCGGAGTGCTGGGCATGGCCCCAGGGGCAGCTTGCTCAGCCACTTTCTGGTCCCCCTGGAGCACATAGCTGTAGCAAGTCCAGACTCAGTGTGGGGAAGCCAGGGGCCCTGGAGAAAAGAGAGGTTCTGACCAGAGAATTCTAGAAACACTGCTGCCTCGCCCTTGCTCATGAGAATGACGTAACAATAAACGAGGCTTTCAATCAATTAATGTAGGCTCCAAAATGGCTGACCTTAGCGAACACAGTGGAAGATGCTGGCTCATCAGCTATGTGCTGTTCTAAGTTAAGCCCAGGAAAGGCATTATACAAATACCCAACTTTGCCTGAACGCTATCCAAGCCGTCAATCTTAGGGCTGCTCCAGTCCTGGGCACCAGGCTTATGTAACTTCAACTGTTTTGCTAATAGGCCAGAAATAAACAATGAGTGACTGGTCATTTTTAAAAGCCAGCTCCCCTGCAAGGGGAAGAGAGAAGAAGCCAAGGGGCTGAGGGAGGAAGTGCCTGCCAAGATAATAAATACAAACCAAAATCTCCAACATTTTGTGGTTTGACACTTAATTGATTAACTAATTTGAGGCAACAAGATTTAGTGTTCCTGCAGATTAGTGTCGAAGGGGTAATTATAGCGAAAGCTCCCATCTCCGAAGAACGTGGCAGCTGCAGCTCTGCACGGGCCAAACCCGCATTAAAAGCCCACATATTACAGCCCATAGATACAAAAGGTTTTTTGGAACACGTCCCTTTTCAGCTCTGCGTGCTGGGATTGCTCTGGAAAGGTCATTTGGTGCCTTATCAGCATAGACAAAATCCCCTGCCTGTAATGTATGTGTTTATTCTCAAATTAAATATATTAATGTATTATTTGTTCTTAAAATGTCATGGAATAGATAGTGAGCTTAGCCCTCCTGGCAGACCTTTGAAGCTTAAAGAGTAATGTAATAATAGTACATTAATCCATAGGCCATTCCGTCATCTCCCTGCGGAGGCCCCAGACTCCAGTACCTGCTGCACATGGCCGGGTTTGCTGCCCGTGGTCGTAGGAGTCCCTGTCTTTAACAATGAGAGGCTTGATGGAGGGGGCTAGGCTGAAGCTAACGAAAGGCATGTTCCCTTTATTATTTCAGCAGAATAGTCCAGCTGCGGACTTGAAAACAGGCAATGGCCTATATGCCCCAGGTTTAAAAAGAATTTCAGGGAAATTAGAGAGTGAGACTAAAAACAATGCCCCTCTATTTTTCTGCTGATCTGCTTTGGCCAGATTTTCGTAGGAAATGGTGTTTCTGGCCACGTCTGAATGTGCGGTGTGTGATCCTAGCTTAGGGGTCTGGTGATCGCCCCAGTAGCGGTAAGTGCAACCACAGTCTTCGCAGGTACTCACAGTGCCTAGGCGGCGCCCTAAGGCAGTGGGTGCTGCTAGTTGCTCAGAGTTAGGAGGTCTGGGTGGAAAGGAGAGTAGAGGAAAAGACCTTTAACTCTCACATCTGCTCTAGCAAAAAAAAAAAAAAAAAAAAAAAAAAAAAAAAAAAAAAAAATCTGCTAAAGTGTTATTAAAGTAATTTTACTTCCTTCCTTAGCCCACTCTGCTCCTCTCAGTTCTGGGTGTTGTGGCCCTGATTTTGTTGGACATTGGACTGGATTCCAGTTGTAAGCCAGCTGCTAACTAATCCCAGCCTGGTATCTCTCTTCCTGTAGCAACCTCCAACTTTGACCTTGAACCCCTGCCTGTGTGTCATGAGTGCTCCAGGCTGAATGCTGGTCTCCTCTCCCTCCCTTACTCTTCTGGGTGAACTGTCAGCCTTCTCTATACCAAGAGGTTGAGCATTGTAGATAGGCCTCCCCGAAGACTAACTCTGAGAAGTGGGGCTCTCTGGAAACTGTCTCTGAAAGCGTGTGTTTATTAGGTGGTGGTCTCTGGACACAACCCTGTGAGGAAGCAAGGAAGACAGACTTGGAGAGAGGGAAAATCTGGTCCACAGTTAAGGCCTCAGCTAGTCCTAGAGCTGTGGATCTTAGATGGCCCTTGAGAGTTGTCCCCAACTGAGGCAAGAGAGCCAGGTCATTCTATCCCTCCACTAGCCAATCATTGGCCATCACCCTAGAGAAGGCATGACTTTGGGCAGAGCAGGTCCCTGCTGCCCCTGGTAATTTTAAGCGACTGTGCAGCTGTGAGCTGTCAGCAGCCAGTGTTTCCAGCTGCTGAGTCTGAATGCGTTGGGTCTCAAGAAAGGTTCTGCCTTGGAGAAGCTTCACAGTATTCACTATCTGTGGCATTCTCCTTAGGTCTCTCTGCACCTTCCTCCCTTTCCTGAGAAATTAACCTACTTTCTAGTCTAACCAGTGGTTCCAGCCCTCTGCTGCCCTCTAGTGGCCTCTTATTCAACTACCCTGATGAGAAAGGACCCCTATAGGTCCACACTGACTAATGTGTCAAGCAAGTTGGTGACTGCTAAGCTATTCTTACAAGAAAGTTGGCACTAGCAAGATGCTGAACTGTCACTGGCACTTAATAGAGCCTTCTCTCCACTTTTCTCTTCTACTCTGTCTCCCATTAGGCCTTCACTTACTTCAGTCTTGATGGCTTTTGGGTCTTTAAGAGTCTCCTGGTTAAAATAAAATACCCTTGGGGCTGTTGGCAACATCATCCATTATTGAATAACTCTTTAGTTATGTTTGTTGAGAGCTAGGTCTTTCGGGGAATAAAATGTGAGATATGAGAGTAAAGAGGGATCGAATCTAGACATTCACCACTTCAGCCAACAGCTGCCCAAAGTCGATTGGATGACACTCCTTACTCTGCAAACTATAGGGAATATAGTTCCCCAGCTTTGAAAGAGTTCAAGGTTTGAGTTACTGTATCTGTCTTCAAGTCCCAATCCTGCCACTTTCCAACTGTGTAGTATTGATTGAATCACTTATCTAAGGATCAGTTTCTGCAACTGTAAAATGTGATAATTGTTTGATAGTTGTTTGCAAGAGATTAAATTAAGTACATTTGCAAAGCGCTTTGCAAAGCAGTTTGTCATTCAGGAACTATGTCTATCAGAGACCAATTTTAAGTCAGTTTCTGATGAACCCCAAAGAATTTAGAACCTACTGAGTACTTTAAATCCCAACATGTCACTCCAACTGTTGTCTGGATTCATGTAAGATTCTCCAGTGAGGAAAATGGTTTTTTGACAACAGCGACTGAAGTACATGAAGGACAGGCAGGCATGAAGATACTTCAGTAGAATGATACAAACTTTACGATGAACCTTGCTGTACCATCATACGTTCACAAAGCTGATGCAGAGGCAGGAGGGAATGATTTCGGGAACAGTGCAGTGTTCTACCAGGCTTACGGCAAGTCCAGGGGGAGTGTCAGCCAGAACTGGGACTGGTGCACTAACCATAGGGAAGGCCCACCCTCCTCCACATTGTGCTTCCTGACTGGAAGGTAAACTGCATTATTTTGTTCTGTTTTCTTTCCTCTGTTTTAATGCAAAAGAGATGCGCACAAGAGAACTTAATTGTCCAACTGTGGAAACATATGGAGAAAATGTTTTCAATCAATAATGGCTTTCAAATAGGTGAAGTCAACGATGACGTTAGGTCCTATGGATTGCGTATCTGGAAGTAGAGTCGTTATTGAGAATTTACGAGGATGGACCAAAATTACAGCATCTTTTAGTTTAAGTATGAACCGAAGTCACATTTTACCTCTCTACCAGAACTGAGGTAGCAAGGAAATAACGTATCTTTCATAAACAATCTTTGAAAGAAATTTCGTTAATTAACTTTTAAACTAACTCTCAAGTGTATGTATGCATGAGTAAACATATATGTCTGTATATGCATATATACAATATATTACCCCACGTATATTACAGATACACTGAACAGTTTACTGATAGAAATATTAGCACAACAAGATTCAAGAGGTGAGTAGAATAATCCCTCTGAAAAACTAAAATACATATCACAAAATCAAGCTTGAAATGTGATTGTCTGATGTCTTACTCAGAATAGATATTAGAAAGTCAGGAGGAAAATAAAATTAAAAGCAACAAGAAAAGTAAGAAACTGAAAAATAATGTGTGTGTATGAAGTAGTTACAGAAACTTAAAAGGCAAGAAAAGCCGTTTAGGGAAGAGAGGAGTAGCTTCAAGAGATCCTTGAAACCATCATTGCATTACCACTCAGAAAAACAACTGTCCTATTAATGATTTTAAGACAATATGGAAAATTTTAAATATCTTTAGTGCAGAGTACTTTGTTTAGGCAGAAATAAAAATGGGTAATTTAATATGGAATTATATTCATTGAGAATGTTTTGTTTTGTTATTTAAATTTGTGCATAAAAGAGAAAACTTCAGTTGTCATAAAATCTGCACATATAGAACACCTCATTTTCCAAAGCTAACCAGGAGCCAGGCAGCTAATAGAAGTGTGAAGTATGAAGTGTGTATCTGTGTGAGCCAGACAGACAGACAGACAGAGAACTAAGAATATCGTACTACTTTTACCAAAAAGATGAAGAAATATCTTATAGCTAGAATTTAGGTGCACATTTAGAAAGGAAATAAATGAAAAACTAAATGCTGATATTCACCTGCACAAAGGTCCACGCTATCGTCATCAAGATTCTTCTAAAAATCCCCAAATATAAGCAGTCACAGGGTAGAGCAGACCACAGGAAATGACATTATTTGACAAGAGACAAGAAGCCTTTTTCATTGAATTCACAGACATCGTGGAGTCAGGCTCCTTGGCTGTGCCTTCCTAGCTATCTTCTAGATTTCAATTTTCTTTTACAGCCAATGGGAAGCTATGTGGGCACATGTCAACTATTTTGAGACAGTGGTGAAAGACACTATTTTAATAGATTATTTCTTTCTCGACACAGACAGAGTGGGGACCACACGAAACAGCGGAGTTTTTCTCTCCATCGCAGTAACTAAATCTGCTCGCGTGAAAGGGTCTGGAGAGAGTATTTGCTCATTTCCCTGCCTCACCTTCACAGCTGTGGGGACTCCAGGGCCTGAACTAAACTCCACAGAGAAGGCCAACTGGCAAGTGGGGCTTATTTAAAAATAGAGAACAGGGCGGCATTAGAGGGGGGAAAAAATGATGTTTTCTTTTTTCCCTTTAACAGGCCCTTCTGAACCTAGACTCTGCATAAGAATAGAAACTCCAGGGCAATCTAAATGGAGGTCTACCATCCAAGTCACCTTGCCAGCCAAGCTTAAAAAAGAGCTGCCTAGAAACAGCCAGTATGGCAGCTCTATAGTTGGTCCTGTGCAAGTGACGGCAGGGAGGTGGGCGAGAGGTCCTTCCCTCCATAACCCTTGTTCATGGAACCATAAAGGTCACAGAGAAAACAGGCTGAGATCCTTTCCTCCTGTTCCTGTAATGGTATTAGCAACGACTCTTTCTTACTCAATCGCACTCCCAAAGGATTTTCAATAAACTTTTTATGTGCCATAACTGTTACATTAAATAAAGCTGAAAGTATTGAGTAAACCGACTGTAAATCACTTTAGATGCCTTGGAATTACATTAAGTGTGAGAATTATGGATCTATTGCTGCTTGCAGAAACAGAGAAACGACAGAGCCAGGGATTTTTATGCTGCCAGCCTTTTGAAGATTTCTTTAATTATTTCTTTATGCTCCACGACAGCCATCTCTTGTAAATGACTTGTTCAGGGGCAAACTCGGGGTAGGGAGGAGAAGGAGGAGCCGTTGATGTGCAGGAGAAAGAGAAAAGACGTCGTGCCGTGAGGGACACAGAGACAGCCCTGGTTCTTCTCTCCCTCTCAGACTTCATCACCCCAGGCCTCAACTTTTTTTTTTTTTCCCTTTTCGGGTTTGTACATTTGTAGTTAAATGAAGATGGACATGATCCAAACAGGGTTCCTCGGGGTGCACGGCCGTGAACATATTCTTTTCCTGGACTTCCAAGACCTTTTCCATTCAAGGCTTACCAGCTGTTATTTCTATGAAGTTAAAATCCCTGCTTTTATGGCCTTCATGTTCAGCCGTCTTCCCAAGGCCTCTGCAGGGTCAGATCTGTGTTTGAAAAGAATTGTCAGGCCGCTGAAAGTGAGAAGTTGGTTGTCTGAAGAAGTAGTCCAAGGGAGAAGTTTGGAAGAGGCTTGTTGATAAAACGGAAACCTTTCAGACTGATGTTCCCCAGCACCCCCTTTGATGTCAAAGCAGGTTTGGTTTTGTTTGGAAAAAAATGTAAGGCTGCTTTCCAACCAGCCCGAGTGGTTTCTCTCAATGACTAGTTCCAGCAACGAAATTAGAATCAGGGGCTTGTGACATCAAGGACGATTGCAGTAGTCATCAAAATGATGCTGGGACCTTAGAGGCAACTTCCTTTCAGAAAGAGCAGAGGCGAAAAGGAGGCATGACACCTCCAGGCCAGACATGGGTGTGGCTGATGAAGAATTCATAGAAATTCATAGGAAGGTTAGAGGAAGAGTGACGTGGAGAGAAGAAATCTGAACCTAACAGTGAGAACCATTAGAAGCCAGAGGACGCCAGAACATGAAGCTAATCTACAACCCATTTATATCATTTGCATTGCAAAAGGCCATATTAATATTTTGTATTCTGTTATAAAAAAATTAACAGACAAAAATCTCTGTTTTAACCAGTCAATTGATATGTACTTATTGGGGACCAGGCTGTTACATGATCTGGGCTCATAATCTGGCTAGGGAGATAAGACAGCCTCATGTTAAATAACAGAAAACAGCCTGAGAAGCTACATCTCTAAGTAAAAATTGGGTAATATAAATCTAATTGCTATCGAAATTTGGGGAGAAAGGTCAGAGGGAGCTGAAGTGTTGGTGCCCTAGTTTGTGCTTAAAGCGTGGCCTGTACTATAGTTTATGGGAAGGGGCATTCGAGGGGAGAGAGAGAGCAATGGGGAGTGAACGACCACAATGAAATGAAATCCAGAGAAGGGAGGAGTGAAGGGAACCAATGGGGCCAATAAGGTGGAATGGCTCGGAGTGGGGGGATGCTCTGAACACCAGGCAGATCCTTTCAGCCCAGGGGAATAGGGTTTCCTACAGCATAAACAACCAGGAAATAAATGTTTGTGTGTACGTCTATGGACAGTCTCACCCCACTGGTCATGTTACCAGTTACACCAGCTTCAGCCAGGAGTTACATCTGAGCCAACTGGAGGCTGAGGGTAAAACAGAGAGGGCTGACAAGTGTGAAAGGGGGAAGGGTGACCTTGACTTTGACACTGATTGATTATATGACATTGAGCAAATTATTTCACCTCTCATGACTTTGCGCCCTAATCTAGGGGCTAGATGATCTGGAAAGTCATTTCCAACTCTGAATCCTCCCTGTTGGCTATGGCCGCTCTTCCTTGTTGGTCCCTAAATAACAGGCCAGAGAGAGGATATCAGGGCCCTCTTCTTTGGCTGTGTCAACAAAGGCCACCCTGAGATCTACCAGCAAAATCCATCCATACTTAATCAGAGAAAGTGCTTCTTCATTAAGTTTTTCTCCCCACCGCTGACCCGTGGGATGTTTAAGCTACTGGATCTCTCAGACCCTCGATTTCCACTTCTGTAAAATGGTGAAGCAGATAATGAATGGAAGTGCCATAAATCGTAAGGAACAGGGATCTCGGTCAGTTATGGTGACGAGTGCAGGAGAGAGGGCGCTCTCGTTGAGTAAATCCAGTTTATTCTTCTCCAGTGCAGTGAGAGGTTGGCTCATAATTGCATTTGCCCTGTCACTTAGCCTGAGGAGCCAGAAAGCCCCCCACCTGGTTCTCTCGACTACCCCACACTGTGCTCTCAAAGAGTGTAATTGTGAGCTACAAGGTAGCTGTTACAGAGGCTTTAGCAGAAAGTGTGGCTGCACGTGTCAGCATTTCACTGAACAAATACATGACTAAATAAATAAGAGCACATTGATGATGGATACTTAAACAGGATAAATGCTGAATAAGACATCCGACTCTGTCACACACCCAGCACCTGAGTTCGGTTTATAGATATGAGACAAAATATGTGAAAATCCAACAGACACTAAGGGGGACCTACTATTAACCACACACTGAGTCATCGCAGACAGAAAAGAGTGGATGAAGCAGGTGGAGCATTCGCCCCCTGGGTTTCCAACCTAGTGGGAGTGATAACCACAGAATCCCCGTAACATAAATGCAAGCATTTCAGACAATGATGGGCAAGGTGAGGAGGACAGAGTCCAACGGGGGAGAGGAGGGTGGTGACAGGGTGGCAGGACAATATAGGACAGGTAGTCAGGCAAAGGCCCTTGGAGGAGGTCACATCTGATCTGTATCTCAGTGTTGAGCAGATAGTGTACCTAACGGTCTCAGTCAGTATTTCTGCCCGCATCTTCTTTTCTAGAAAATCATTCCAAATATTAATATTTGTTTTAGTTCTGGTGGCCAGTGGATGCCACATTTAACGTATGAATCTTAGCTTAAATTAAATCACGCGATAATTATAAGAAGTAAAAACTATTTTTCCCAGAGGAAGCACATCCCTGGGCATCTGAACTTGCCAGCATGCGGGTCCCCAAACTCCTCTGCTTTCCCGGAGAAGCAGGGCAGGCAGGCAGGCGGGGGAGCCAAGCCCTGCCCCCGCAGGCAAGAAGCCAGGGCAAAAGCCATACTTCTCTGAGCCACGTTCTGATGAGGAAATCGTTAGTGGAAAAAGCTCCCAATGGGAACCCCTTCTGTTTCACTGATCTTGTAAATCGTCTGCATTCAACGTGTCACAGGCATGTCTTACAATACACAAGATAATGCCCAGATTTTGTAGTGCAAAAGCGTATTAACCTTTGTGGACTCTAGCCGGGTTCCCACAAAGAATGTCTGGTAAAAACTGCAGGGCTCATGGTAATTGCTTGCCATGTGGGTAAATGATCCAGAGTTGTGTGAAGATAAGGAGAAACTGCTGAAGGCAAATCACCTGGGTTTTATTATGCTCGCCCTAAAAAATAATTAGCATGGCCTATGAAATCATACTGTGAGGAGTGTGTGGCGCTTTGCGCTTTCTCTTTCTTTCTTTCTTTTTTTTTTTTTTCCAGAAGGAAAACTGTAACCTGCCTAGCTTTTTCTCTTTACAAAATTTGGAGTGTGTGTGCGTGTGCGCATGTGTGTGCACACATGCAAGTGTGTGTGTGTGTGTGTTTCCCAAAGACAAATAAAAATGCTAATGTTAAAATAAATACTATGCACAAACAACAAGGAAGACTTGGTATAAATATCGTGAACTGACAGCCATTCGCCGACCCCACCAAGCCAGGTAAGGCCATCCCACACCATGTGTGGGTTACAGGCTGTGTCCTTGCCCCCAGCCCACTACTCTGCCAGCAGACAGACAACCACACCCAACCTTACATGAATGAGAAAGTATTTCTCAAAACTCCAGTTCCCTGCTGACCAGAGTGGAGTCATCAAGCTCCTGCAGAAGGCCTGAGGGTCCCACAGGAGCCACCGCTTCCCACCTCAGTCCCCTTGGGCTGGCCAAGGCCAAGAAGCACCTAGACAGCTCAGCATCAGGCCCAGTTCTCTTGGAAAATAGGCATTGAAGGATTAGAAAATATTTTTAATCAGTTTTTTCCAGTTAAAAAGAGGACAGAATGTGCATCTTCTAGGCCATACATGTAATTTTATTAACTAAATAGAAATAACATTTCTTAAAGATTCCACCCTCACAGAATTGTTTTTATTTTAAGCAATAGATCACCCCGTAGGTCAGCAGGTTTTGAATCATGAATATGATGAGTAAAAGTCACGTTTTGATTATTTATTCCCTAAAACTCCTGGAAACACAAATCTTAGGAGGAGAGCATGGCGAAGTAGTGTATAAAGTGTCCCATCTTCATATTTTTACAGATAAAAAAACAGAGCCGAGCTTCATTTCAGCTCAGCAAGAGTGTGAGGCCAGAGAGGCCCGTCGGCAATCCTCAGGGCCGCCTCTCTGGGAAAAGAGTACAGCCTCCAAACCAGAACCCAGAGTTGGCCAACCTTGGGAGAGGCCCTTACCACCACTTGGCCTCAGCTCCTGAAGCACTAAATGAGAAGTTTGGGCCACGTGGCGCAAGGACCTTTATCGTTTGTATATAGAGTGCGGGCGCTTACAAAGCCCCTTCACCCACTCCCTCTTACTTGCCTTCTCAAGCTCCCTAGGAGACTGCATTAGTCAGCTCTGGTACCATAACAAGACACCATAGATGGGGTGACTTAAAAACAGAAATGTACTTTCTCACAGCTCTGAAGGCGGGAAGACCAAGATCAAGATGCCAGCAGTTTCGGTCCCTGGTGAGACCTCTCTTCTTGGCTTGTAAATGACCATCTTCTCTGTGTACTCACATGGCCTTTCCCCAGAGATGGCAGAGAGAGAACAAAAGATCAAGTTCTCTTCCTCTTCCTCTTCCTATAAAACCACCAGCCCTATCGGATTAGGACCCCACCCTTAAGAGCTCACTTAACTTCACCTCCTAAATGCCTTGGCTCCATGTACAGTCACACTGGGAGTTAGAGTTTCCACATATAAAACTGAGGGTTGGGCGGGGTGGGGGGGGGGCACCAATCCATCTACGGCAGAGACCAGTGTTGCTATCATTACCTCTGTTTTCCAATTAAGTAAAATTTCAGGGCAGTTACCTGACTCACTGGAGATCAGCCAGCAAGAAGATGCTAAGCAGGGCCTGGAAGTGAGGACTCCTGGCCCCACACCCCATGCTCAGCTCACCACACGCAGTGCTTTGTTCTCGCTCAACAACCACATAATCCTGAGAAGCCTCCAATGATAACAGTTTGGCCACCCTGCCCTTTGGATCAGGCAAAGCAGCCCCAGGTCTCTTGGGTTCCAGTCCCCAGGGCAGTGAGGTGATGAGGGCGACTCAGCGCTCACCTCTCAGCTGTCTCCTTCTGGAGCCTCTCCTCTCCTGCTTCCTCCCTGGGCATGATCTGAGCTCTGGAGTTTGCCCTTATGGCTTGGCGACTCGCTTGCATCACCAAGAGAGAGCCTTTCTTCATGGCCAGGCTGATAATTTATTTAGTTTTGCTAAGTGTTCCCTTACGGGGAAGGGAAAAGGAGGAGGGATGAAAAGAGGTCGCTGTCTTTGAAAAGCCGATTCATAAATGTTCAGATACGTTTCACTTTCTGTCGGCTAAGCAGCTTTCCCAGCCAAAAAAATAATCACACTGCAAGCATCTCCCAGGTCTTGAGAGAGCAGACGTATTTTATCTCTCCTTGGTGACGGCTCTGAGCAGCTAATGCTTTTGCATTTTAAGCTTGAATAGATTTTTGTCCAAGTCAGCTATAGTTTGTTGTTCCACTTGTAAAGGTCTTTGTAGCCCTGAAAAACAAAAGAAGCCTTCTTCAAGCAATGGGAAGCCTTCTTCTGTCTCAGGCACTTCACTGGGTGTGGAAGACAGACACTCTTGTGTGGCTACCCAAAAGCCATTCTCAATAATCTGCTCCTTTGCCCTTTGCCAGTTGCCCTTGCAGACAAGGCTGGACCTACGTCCCAGTACTGACCAGTAAAATGGAAGGGGATGTCTGATGGGGGATTGTAGGAAAGGTAGACTTTCTTAATTAATAAAACTTTATGAGGAGAAAGCTAGTTGCTGATCCACACTAACCACTTTTGAATATTGTTGGGAAGCTTGGCACCACAGCAGCCATTTTGCAACTGTGAGGCACTAAATACAGAATCAAAAAAAGATGTTCTCGGGATGGCAGAATAGAAAGCAAGAGCATGGATTTTTTTTTTTTTCCAATGACAATCTTAAACTGCTGAATTAAATATGAGGCAGCTGTCTTTGGAACTCCCTGTTAAGTATAACAATAAATGTGTTTGTGTCTTAAACCCACTGTTAAATGGGATTCAGGTTACCTGAAGCCAAAAGCATTCCTAACTAATACACTAGACCACAGGATTGATAATATTCCAGGGAGAATTTACCTCAATCAAAAAAAAAAAATCTCTTTGTATTGACTGTTTTCACGATAAATGTCGTGTTAGGCAGCACATGAAAGTGAAGCAGAGCTTATATTTTCTGGCCCGTTTTGTGATGGCATCTATAAAACTCTTATATGGAATTGTTCTTTGGGATGACATCATCAGCTTACCTCGATGGGTATTATGAGGAAATTCACTATGACATTCATCACCATCCACTATAGAGCTGTGGCTAAGGATTTTATGTCACAGTGTCTTCTGCATGAGGATTCCAGCGTGAATCTGTTTCTGGTTTTAGTAATAGGACCAGTGACTCCATCACCAGGCTTAAGAATGTGATTTACTGAGCCTCGAGTCATTGGACTAACTTCACCATTCTCCTGTTAGGCTATAGCTGAAACTCTTGAAGGGAAAACATCTAAATTATTTTCCCAAGAGCCACCTTTTGCTGAGTGTGAGTGACACCCCTCTCTTGAGTCTGGACTGAGAACCTTCAGCTCACTTCCTCCCAGAGGTGGCTGTGTGAGAGCAGCTTCAGTGGCGGTGTTTTGAACTAAAGTAACACCATGCCCACAAGAGGGATGCTGACAGCCCAAGTCAGGGGGAGCAGGCAGGGGAAAACTGCTTAGTGACAGAACACACAGAGATCCTCACTGTGCTCAGGTGACATCTGGGTGATGAGAAGCTGATCAGATGCAGAACAAACGGGCACCAGAACACCTTCATGCTGAGATGGAGTCTAGGAACTCCTCTTGCTGGGTCTGGCTCCAAAGAAATCGTTTACCTGTGACTCATTTGAATAACGGTAATGCTTTATTTGACACTAGTATTTCCTTTGTGATTTGCATCAGGTTCACCATGCGGCACATGGAAGAATTGGAGACTCTCTGTCTTTAGAAGTATATGAGCCCATTCATCGACAGACAAGAAAACGAACCAAAATGGAAAAGTGACTAAAGAGTCTGTGGGGGACATTTGAGCCTAGTTTCTGACTCCTAATCCAGTACACTTTCTAGAAGGGGACAAGACTGAAGAGTCTCACTTGAAATGAGTTCAAGAAGCGGGAATATCCTGAATCTTATTTCTTACTCACTTCTCCGTGCTAGGGGCTTCAGCAGTGAAGGGCACTTTCCCTCTAGGGAGTGAAAGGTCTTTCTCCTCTGACTTCCGGGCTCCCTAATGTCCTGGTTTTCAGCAGTCCTGACTCTGTTGATCTCAAAAACACTTTTACTATATTGTCCCTGTTTTGTCCCATTGCTTTCTCAGTGTGTTATGTAAAGGTCATGGAGATTGATAAAAATCACAAGTTATTATATCTACGAGAATATATTCCTATGTAGGGATGGGAAGGGAACTTAATGACAAAGACAGTTTTGCAAATACTACAAGGACTCTGCTTTCAGAACAAATGAATGTTGCTGGAAGCAGCTTACTCAGAGACAAATTTTTTTATGTAATCAGTAATCCTCATGGTAATCACTGTAATAAGAGCAATATGTTTCCCTATATATTATTTATTAAACATTAATATAAAGAACGCTGAATAAGTAATCTGAATCAGGCTTCAGCCCCTTTATTAGAGACCTGGGCCCTGTGGCCTCTTTCCTGCAACGCACAGTGTCTCTTTCTCCCAAATCTTCTATTGCAAATAATGGTACCAACATTCTCCCAGCTACACGTGCCAAAAGCCTGGGAGTTATTTTTTGTCTCTCCTTTTTCTTCATTTCTTCCACAAGCCATCAATTCTACCTCCTAAATCTTTCTCAAGTGTCATCCTTTCTCTTCATTCCTATACCACCAGCCTATTGCAGGTGTTCACCAACTCCCATCCTGGATCATTGCAGGTACATCCTACTAGTCTCCCTGCTTCCCAGTGTCCTTCCTTCCCTTCTCATATAGTGTCTCTATTTCAAAAGCTTTTAGTGGCTTTCCATCAACTATGAAACCACTGACTCCCAAATGTTTCCACTAAGATACATTGAAGACAGAGGAGAATATACAAGTTGCCCCAGATAGAGATACACTCCATTTTGAGAAGCACGACACAAATTTTAGACTGTCATTTTAAAATGGTACTCAAAAGAAGCTTTCTTTCTAGACAGCGTGGGTTCGAATCTAATATAAAGTGTAAACATGAAGATACTATATTACTTATTTCTCTGAGAGGAGTTTTAGAATTAACACATGGCAAGTATAATAAACAAATGTTGTAAAGTTAATGAATAAATGAGAGATATCCCTACACCATCTTGAAAGTGTGAAGTTCCATAACTTCATGTTAGTGAATGAATAATGAGGGTACAGTAAAATGGATATTTTATATACTGCTCATAGAAGCATATGTTCAAAAGCACACATTTTTGCAAAGCATTTAGTAATATGTATTAAAGAGATCAAAAGATGTATAATTTATTCTTGGTGTAAATATTTTTAAGAAAGTCTCTTCAGGAAATCAGATAAGAGCATAACTATTTATGTGTATAAGATGTTCATCATAGCATTATTTAGAGTAACATAGCATGATTTATATTGATTTAACTACTTAAATTCCCCAAGTAAGGACTGTTTAAATAAACTGTTACATGTGTGAGATAGATTATTATTCCACCATTACAATGTTTTTTAAGAATATTTAATGACATGGGAAAATACAAAGTATGAAAGAGGAGACTGCTGTCTACTCAGTAGAAGGATGACTGCATTGTATACACAGACATTGAAAAAGCTACAAAAAAATATACCAAAATGTTAACAATTATTATTTCTCTATGAAGAAATTGTTTTTTTCTTACTCTTTTCCACAATAAAATGTATTTTACTTTCAAAACCAAAAAACAAAATTGTTTTTTAATACTAAAAAAAAAAAAAACAAAAACAAAAAAATCTATGACTATGGAAACTTGGCTTTAATAAGAAAATCTAGAACCAGAAACGTGAAATACAGGCCATGGCTTTTGCGGGAGCCGGGCCTCCAGGAGGGCCTTTCGCAATGTTCAGCTCTCAGGGCTCTGAGGCACCATCCATGTTGGTCACTTCGGAGTGACAGTGTACTTACATCCAGGGTCAGGAACGGCTGGCTACCTGTTCTCTCTGAGACAGCCTAATATGTGCCTCATCTGTTTGTTTGTCCTTTTGCGATTTGCCTATTTATAGGAAAAGACATGTTGATTTAGGTTTTCTTGGGTTCAGAGCCAAGATAGTCAACGTATTTTGACACCTCTACTAAGCACTATCCCAGTCTCTTGGGAAACCTGGGAGAAAGGATACATATCTGGCCTCCGGAAGTTACAGTACTGTGGGAAAGCCAAACCAGGCTGGAATCCTTGGTGACACAAAGCATGGTGAATCGACACTCAGGGTTTGGAACGAAAATGCTCAGATATGAATCTCAGTTTTATCACTGCTGGCTGTATAACCTTGGACAATTGGCAGAATTCTCTAAATCTCAGTCTCCCCATAAGTCGTATGAGTTAAAAACAGTGCCCACCTGATAGGACTGTGGGTACAACTAAGAGAGAGGCTCATATAGCCATTCATTTTGTCTTCTTGATTCTATCTGATCTCCCTAATTCAAATGAATGTATTGGATTAGGTACCTCGAACACATCCCCTTTTGTTCCCCAGTTCTTGTCATTGATTGAAGTCTTCTGGAGAGGAACTAATGTTTATTGAGTGGCTGCTTTTTTGCCAGGCACTGTTAGAAGTTCACAACTGTCATGTAGACAGACCTTGTTGTATTATACTTGTATATTCAGTAATTACCATTGCTGCTATTGTAGCTACTCAAAAATCTCAGTGGCTTCACAAATATTTAAATTTATTTTCTATTCACCTTACAAGACTTCAGTGGAAAGTTTTCCTTGTGGTCATCTAGGGATCCATTGCCTTCTATTTTGTGATTCTGTCAGCTTGTAAGACCTTCCCCAAAGTCCTCCACTGGGACCTCTGCATTCAGTAGGACAACAATTTAGGAAATAAAGGAGGAGGGACAGCATCGCTTTACCCTCTGGCCTGAGGGAAGGGTTGTACATTTTCATGCACATTCTGCTGGTCAGACCCAGTCACATAAACCCTCCCTGCCGTGAGGGAATGCTGGGAACCACCATTTTCCTGTGAGCCCTGGAAGAAGAAGAATATGAGTGCCATTCTGGCCAGGCGCTGCTATACCTCTCTACCCACCAAATGGCATTTGCTACTCTAGTTACCACGGACCAGCTTTGGTTTCAAAATAGTTGTGTGTTTTTTTAAGCCCACGGTGAGATTTTTCTTCTTGAAATCCTTGCTTTGTTGAGTGATAGAATAATTTTCTTTTAAACTATGCTTGATCTTGATCATAGTTTTTCTTATAAAAAGCATAAAGATTTATTGTAAGGCATAGGGTAAAGAAAACAGAGGAAATAGTGTCAGAGCAACATTCCTGCATAGACAAATAAATACAAATTCTAAAAGAAGTAGAAAGGATTGAGGACAAGACCTAGGTTTAGAGCCTTCCTGGGTCCAAAAACAGGGGACCATGGATTTGGGGAAGGGAGGAACAAGATGACATAAAAGCACCGATAGAACTCCAATAAGGTTTAGAGAGATTTGCATATGCTATGGATTGTCTAGCTTATTTCTCATTCCAACCTCTTTCCTTGGTCCTCCTCAAATTTCCAAGGCTGAAAACCTGGGGTAGGGGAAAATATATATATATATATCCCAAACTTCTTTACATTTAGGGTTCCAGATAAGGCTTAGACTCTGCCAAAGTAAGTGCACTCTCATATGACAAGAAAAGAGAGATAAAGCAAGAGAACATGATGTGATTTTACAGTCAGACACTGAGAATTTGGATTGTGTGGTGAGTTTAGCATAAGAGGCCACCCGGCCTCCAGATGTGGCTGTGAATAAGATCAGCGCCAAACCTAGGGCAGTCTACTGTTCATTATTCCCATTTATTAAAAACAAAATTTTCTTTAAATCTCAGATTATTGATGAATGGGCCCCATTAGGCTTTCAATATTCACTATATCTTTATATAATAATTAGATCATAGGAAAAACGTTCTACAAAGTTTGGAGCCCATTCCTCAAGCCTTAATCCCTAACCCTTAGGCCCAAGGTACTATAAAACATCTACTGGAACAATCAGTATAGCCATGGGGTGGAAGAGAAGGAGAGCTTTATGTTGCTAGCAATTTGAAGAACAAACTTCTAAGGGGATGGGGATCTCTGACCTAAGAGTTCAAGAGTGAAAGAGGCAGATATAAAAAATTAGAAGAGCCAACTGTTGTAGTTTTGTAGAGGGCTAAAAATATCAAATATGAATCCAAAAATATAAGCCACAAAATTGTGAGGTTCTCAAGATGTTAATTAACTATGTTTTTGATAGCATTGTTTAAAAAAAAAAAGTCTCTTTGGTCAATTAGGATTGAGAAACACTGAATTAAAAAAAAAATAAAACATTTCCAATACTGTAGATCTTTAGTAAGTCGTATATACCAGTAATATTCAAGAAGTAAATGGCATGGTATTTTCCAAATTTATTTGTCATAGGGACCTTTTCATCTCAGATTATCTCTTGGTGATAACAAACCACACAGGTGCCCATGCTGCCCAAGAAGCACTGTGCTAACAGCTACTGCAGATGAGTGAGAAAAACCCTGAGATTCTGTCCTGGTTATACCAGCAACCCAGAAGTGATAAGGACCTCAGATTCAACCCCTGGAAAGTACAAGCCAAGAAAACCTGGATACACACTTAACCATTTTCCAATGACTCATAACATCATGTGATCCTCACACTGATTAGTTTTGTGAAAATTCAGACATGAAATGCTTTGAGCAGTCCATACCCTGCATTTCTTTCGAGTAACTCGCTGCTACTTTAGTGAGGTAAACTAGTCACAATAATTTCAGCCAATTAGCCACTAAACTAATTACTTTGTGCACGTTAAAAACTTTGCTTATTTTTCTCTTCTTTATAGGAGAAAGAGAAAAAAATAGAGCCTAGTTATAGAGCATTGCTGCAGCTGTTATAATTAGAAGGTAAAGTGAGTTGGAAGTATTATGACATGAGGTTGCAATTTCTAAGCTTTGAATTTTTACTATCAAATAAAAAAATAGTCATTTCGAACCCACAGTTTGTCAGATCTTGAGTTACAGCTCCTATCCTGTGGCAATTTGTGCCGTCTACAAATACCAGATTTTGAACCTTATATGTATAATTTGTTATGTGGGCTCTGTTTTTTCTGGTGGTCTAATCTGCAGAATTCACTACCACATCCTCTCAATAGGATCTATAGATAAAAACAAGCAGATCCAACTACTTCCTCCTGAGAAGGGGGCCCACAACGAAATGGAGAAATGAAATTGCTTTCTGGGTCTTCCTCACACAGGACATGAGAGGTATGCAGAAATGGCTTTTTAATATTCATTGAATACCTGGGAACCATTAGCCCTATTCCACAATGTCTAGAAGATTTATAGAACTGGAAGTTCTCTGCTCAAGTTTTCTGGAAGTCCCTGTTCTGGGAAATCAGGAGAGAAGAAAATATAAATTCTACAAATTCCAAATAGCTAGACCCCTTGGATTGTTTGATTTATGTGGGTGCTGTCTGGTAAATTGTGTCCTGCTAGCACTCACCTGTTTTAAGAATGATTAAAGCTAGAGAACTGTAAACTGAACTTCCAGGAAAATGATTAGTAAACAACATTCCTCTAAAAGAAGATTTCTAAAGAGAGTGAATTAAAGCTATTAGGTGTATCTATGGGCTCAAGTCTCTCCCAGGCACTGTAGGAGTGGCCACAGTCGGGGAGAGGGGAAGAGAGAGTGGGACATCCACCTGGTCTTGTAGCACTTCCAGTCTAATTGAGGAACAAGACAGCATAAGGAATCATGGGAGCTTGACACAGACTATGTAAAAGCAAATGCTCAAGAGTGTGGAACATCCCAACGCTAAGTGGTAGAGGAGGAGAAATCCACATGCACAAGGTATGAGGGGGTTTCTGGAAGGCAGAGCTTGGCAGAAATGAGGAGTGAGGGCATTTCACAGTGAGAGCTAACTAACAGGTAAGGAAGAGCATGAGGTAGTTCTACTCTACCGTTGACTGTTTCTGGAACAATATTGGAAACACCCACTGTACATGCACAAATGCCACCAAATACTGTGACAACCTACATGTGAGCTGTATTTGCAAAGGCTGACATGAAGGATTGTATTATTCAGATACCTAAGGAAAACTTCCATGTTCCTTGCATATAGATGGAAGAGGATGTCAATCAGTCCAGTAGTCTCTGCTTTTCCTGATTTTTATATCCCCATTTTATCCATATCACAACCCTACAGGGAAGGGATTCCTACAGAACAGGTAGACCTGCCTCCTCAAACTGAAAAGCAAGACTTCCTGGATTAATAGGCAAGGACAATCCTGGGAACCTCCCTTCTGATAATATACCAAAGATAGAGGAACCAAACCCCCCATGATGGGCCAGCCAGTATCTGCTTACCACGTTTGAGGATTGAGCTTACGAATAAGTGAGTGACCCATGAACAAACAAATGAATGCAAAGTGGCTGCATCCTCTCCTGAGAGTGAGGGACTCTGCAGAATGCTGCCTCACCACAGCAGCTGGACATCAGAGAGGTTAGGTTTCATCACATGCGATTTCACCAAATCTTGCCCTAAAGATGCTTCCTCTCATCCTTCCCTCACACAAAATATCAAAACCAAAGAACCCCACATATTCTGAAACCCCAAATGTGGTTTCAGCAGCTATTCTCTGGAAAGGGCTGGCCCTGAAAAACTTAGGCCAGGTTCTTCTTGAGGCAGATTTGCTTCCTTTGGTCTCCAGAGATTAATGGTTGACTTCCACTTTGAAAGGAGTGTTAGGGAAAAAAAAAAAAATCCTCAGGATGTTCAGGCAGGGTTCTGACCTTCACCTAGTGGGGGAAAAGCAGCTGGGCAGCTTTCTGGTGAGAGACACCCAGTTGGGGTGGCCAAGGAAGTGGGTGGGTGTAGAAATTTGAGGAGGCCCACACGGTTGCGCTCTTGCGCTCTCTCTCTCTCTCTCTCTCTCTCTCTCTCTCTCTCTCTCTCTCTCTCTCTCTCCCTCTCTCCTCTCTCTTCCCCACCCCTCCCTCCCTCCTCCTCTGTCTCTCTCTCTCTCTCTCTTCCCACCAGGACAGCCTGGCCATCCAGCAGGCTCACTGTACCAGAGGAGAAACCCAATGCAGCGGCCCCTTAGGACAGGACAGTCACTGATCTGGGCTGCCCTGTCCCTGGCTTCAGTGACAGGGGATGTCTTGCCTCCCCATCCTTAGAAGAAAAAAGGGATGCAAAAGTATTTCGACAGTGATCATAAGAGGAAGGGCAAGGTAAGAAGGGAGAGTGTTCCCCAGCTTAAGGAAGTGTCCTGACCTTAGATATAAACTAACCAGAGACAAATAAAACTGTATCCTCAGACCCTGACCCAGTATCCCCGCCTCCCTGCACGGCACTCTAACTACCTGTCCTGACCACCCTCCCCTGCACTCTTTCATCTCTGCCTCTGAGGGGATAACCTCTTGGATGAGGACCCCAGCTTCCAGAGTCACACACAGGACAAAGCTGGCATGGGCTCAGAGACCATCACCTGTAGGCGGTCTGAGCCCTGGGTTTGTCCATCAGGGAGCTCTACTTTATTTATTTTAATTTGGGGACCCCCTCAGATTTTATTTTTTAAGCTTCTTTTGTTAAACAAAATAGAAAAAGTTTGAAAAGCACAACTACTTGAGCCCAGCCATTTGCACATGCGGTTAGAAGTTTCAGAGAGCCCACATGCTCTGCCCGTCATGGTCACTCAGCCCGTGTGGGCCAGCTAACCAATCAGAGCTGGGGTGGGTGGCACAAGGGAGGAAAACCATAAGGGATGGTAGCTCAGGAAATGCACAGAGCAGCAGAGAGCTGGGCTGGAGGCTTCTGCACCCCTCTGCGCTTATCCTCTCCTACCCTGCACTCTCTCAGCACCTCCCCAACGTTCTCTGCCCACAAACGACAGCAGTCACAGTTGCCATCTCTGAAGTCTGGGAGGAGCTGAGCAAGCTCTGCCAGAAAGCAAAATACAAGGCCAGCAGGCAATTAGCATAGACATGGTGCTAAATGTTCATGGAAAGGTTATAAGAGAAACAGTGGCTTTTGCCTGACCAGCAGCTCAGCTGCTAGAAGCCCCAAAGAGATGAGCTCTAATGGGCAAGGTAAATTATTTTTCTTCCACCGAAGCACAATTTTTTATCTATTTCATTCTTTCTGACATGTACGGTAGAATAAAAAGAGGGCAATAAAAAGAGGAGGGAGAAGGAGAAAAAAGAAAACACTTATTTTTAGCAGAGGCTCGTTTTGGTAAAGCACTCGGCATCCCATGGGCCTGGAGAGTTAAACGCTGTCACTCAGGTCGGAAAGCAGAGTTGTCCAGTTTGCAGACACCTGTCATAATTAAACTAACGGCTCTGAAAATGTGCCTTGATATTAAATCTATCTTCCACTGAGGAGCAGAGCTGATTAAAACCGCTGTTTGACAGGTAATGATGACCTTCTTGCTTACTGAGTTCCATGACTAGAGCCGGCCTGTGTAAGCTGTCTTCTCCTCCTTCCTCCTTCACCGACCAGCCCTTCCCGCCTCCCCCGCCCAACACCAGCACAATCCACATGCCCCTTCTCACCTTCTCTCTCTCAAAACCTTGGTTCCCTCTGCACCCTTGCCTCATACAGCCCTCATTCTGCTAATGAGAGAACAGGCATTTTGGGCAGAGAAGGATCACCTCTCAAGTCAACACCAAGTCACCATTTGGTCACCAGGGAGCATCACTGGCCTGACAAATTGTCTGTGGCAGTAGCAGGGACTAGAAGCCCTGGCCAGACTTTCTGTATCTTCTCTAGAAGACTAAATTTCCCACCACATCTATGAGAGAGGTTAAACTCCTCTCTGTTGTGAGTTCAAGAAGTTACCAGCCTGCCAATTTGATGTTCTCACCAGTCAGGTGCTAGGCCTGATGTTTGGACAGATGGGTGTACAAAGAGAACTGTCATTTGGGAAAGCAATGTACCCTCAACTGATTACGAAAAAAAATCTGAAGATGCTCACTGTGCAGACACAGGTGCTCTCGCTGGTGAGAAGCCTTTGACACCAGATGCCTGAGAGGGAGAAGTCAGGCGACTGCTGGTCAAAGCCCTTCGACTCTCTGGGTTTCGACCTCCCAACAATGAGGGGTTATGAAATTATCACCAAGGGCTCTTCTGAGTCCCATAATCCAGAATTTTGTCCCTAAATGAGGCCATCCTTGATGCTTGATTAGATATCCTTCATCTGTTAGATTGTTTATCATCCCCAGAAGTCTCTCAGTTTATAGCCTTTCTCTTCTCATCACTGAATAGAGTCTCAAAAACCACTGGTGGACCTCAGGACTTTCTCCCTTAAGGTCAGGATTGTTAGACCTTACTGACCAAATAGAAATCAAAAAGCTACAATGTGTGAAATGACAAGACACTATCTCTCTGCCTTCCTGGTGTAACATTTCAGATCCCTTCAGAAATGACTTGGGCTCTCTGACCTGTCTTTGGCTCTTCTACTCCCCTACTAAAATTACCTTTATCCTCAAACATCCTCTCTCAAATTAAGTGTTTGCTACATCTCTGTTCTGCTGAGACCGCAGAGTGGCAGGAGAAATACCAAGGAAGGCAGAAAGTTCCATCCCCTCCAGGCCTCTCTGTTGCAAAAGGCAGAAACCCTACCAAGCAACAACTTTTGACTAAGTCAACAGCATAAATGATCTAATTACCCCAAGTTGTGAGTCCCCCAGTTAACTGTGCATTTCAATATAAATCTCTTGATGGCTTCTTAATTGTTTGATTGTTTTATGGTGTTTTGTTCTTTTCAGAACATTTTCACATGTTTCCTTTGATTCTTACACCACCTCTGTCAGCTAAGTATGTCCCCATTTTACCACTGAGTAAACTGGCTTCTTCAAAGCCACAGGACTAGTGGATAATAGAGCTAGGACTAGAATTCACATTGGTTAACCCCCAACCAAAGGCCACTCTCAGATCACTGAAGCTCCAAATGAACCTGAGCTGGGTTCCAAGTTCTTTATTAGGAATTTATATTATTAGAATATTTCCATAAACAGCCACTGATCTCTGAAATGTAAGTTTTCCACCACAGATTTGTATGTCAGAGGCTTCTTTTTTTCTAACTTGTTTCTATGTGAATTTGATTGCTGGCTCTTTTAAATGCCCATTTTTATCCATTCTCTTTAGGAAGAGTTTGGGGGATAAGGGTTTTCTTTTATTCTTCTGTACCTGCTTCATTACTATTTCCTGCTTCTATAAAAATTTGTGGTTGATTGAGGTCGATGCTGATTAAATAGATCAGCCAGAGACAAGGCATAGAGAAAAAGAAAGAAGGGGAGATGGAAAAGGCAGGCAAAGAACATGAGAGCGAGAAGAGACCAAATATTCAGAAAAAAAAAATTAGGCCAAAGAGAGAATCATGGAAACAAGATAGACAAGATAGACACAAAGATAGACAAAGACGGGAAAATTAGGAAGAAAGCTCTCTGCTCATCTGTCTTTTCCCAAACACCCTGGGGTCAGGCTCCTTCCTTGCACAACATCCCTGTGTACACACACACACACACACACACACACACACACACACACACACACACACACGAGGCTGTCACATTTTAGAACACCATTAAAAAAGTGACACCCAGTTGAAAGAGTCCTCTGTCCAGTGACCCAGGCTGACACTCCTGTCTGACCCCTCCCCTGCAAAGGCCTATCCTCTCTCTAAGTGACAGAGGTTTCATCCCTCAAATCGAAGAGGGGCCTCTAATTGTGCCGAGCAGCGATGCCACGGATGCCCGGGCAGCCGCGTGTCTCTCACTATCATTAGCTTTCTTACCAGGCTCAGAAGCCTTCCGCTGCCACAACAGTAATTACCAAGAGATTAGGCAGGCATTAAGCACTCCTTAATTTGACACATTGCAATGATCTCCATTCAGCCTTTCTGCTCGAATAACTCTCAACAAATATTTCGGAGGCTACCAAAATAAACAGAAGCACTGTGTTTGCACAGCTGAGGCCCTCTTCCTGCTCCTCTGAATACCATCGATTCCGCATAGAGGGGTGGGATGGGGGGACAGCGAGGGATGGGTGGGCAAGGCAGAGTGGGCAGCGGGGTAAAGGGAGGTAGAGCCACCTGCAAGGCCCTAAAACAGCCTAAAAACCCAAGCCCATACCGTGGAAGATATCAGTAAAACACTAACATATGGCATGCTACTATTGATGGCAATTTAATGGGGCCCATTATTTAAGCAAGTAGTTATACGAGAACCTAGTAAAGAGACATCAGCATTTATATAAAAACCACCACATTAGGAAAAAATAATAATTACAGTGAAGGGAGTTATGTTGTTGTTGCTGGGTTTTTTGGTGGGTTATTAGCTCAGACATTATTCATTAAGTAATGCAATGGGGAAACTACTGCTAATATGGCAATAAATCCCACTGGGACCCATCACAGGCCAGATAGGATCATTTGGTAATTACAATGCATGAGAAGTGCAATATTCCCTTTCATAAATTTATTTTATTTCCTCACTCCTACCCCAATATTCACACATGGACCCCTCTCTGAACTTACCTGGAAAAGCAGAGGAGAACGGCATGGTGACATGGAGGGCACAGCATCTGGGAGCTATCTAGGCCAGACATAAGATGGACAAGATAGTTATTGATGAACCGTAGAAATGAACTTACAAAAAAATGAGTAAAAAAGTTAGAATGGCCAGAAATTGAGTCACGGATATAAATGTGTATGGGAGGAGACTGGACTGATTAAGAACATTATTAGGTGAGAAATGAAGTCTGAGAACCAAAGAATGAAATGATTGGGGTCCTCTATCACAGAAAGATGAAAAAGCTGTTCTAGAGTTAGAAGTTGGAATCAAAGTAATTTTAATTGGGCATTTTTCACCCTTGAGAGATAGGCCTCCATTCACCGGCTCTTTCAAGAAGCGGCCTTGTTCCTGGCATGGTCTAGGAGACCGCCGGTGAGCATCTGTGTCCATCGGGGCCAGATGGAGTTCTTGCCTCCAGTGCCAGGAGTCTGACTGCTATAGAAAGAGAATCATGACTCAGGATGAACTGGGGTCTTTCTTCCTTCTTGAACGAACATCAGCCTTAAAGTCTTTACAGATGAGAGGAACTAATAGGAAAGAAGAAGAGGTTTCCATTTTAACTGTCATGAATCATCTCAGCTCCTAAACATGCCTCTTCTCCAGTGCTCTCTCACCTAGGATGGTGGTTATCAAACACTTAACCACTGCTAAGTGTGAAGAAGAATACATTAGATCAAGGATCATCAAACTGTGGCCCGCAGGCCAAATCCAGCTCGCAGTTTTTTTTGTTTGTTTTGTTTTGTTTTGTTTTTGTTTTTTTTTTAATTAAGTTTTACTGGGACACAGCCATACCCATCAGTTTACATATTGTCTATGGCTATTTCATGCTATAGTCACGAGTTCGGTAGTTGCAATAGAGACCATGTGGCCTGCAAAGCCTAAGATATTCATTAGTTTGCCCTTCATGAAAAAGTTTGCTGATAGATAGGTGAATGAGTAAGTAGAATGAATGAATGAATGAAGAAATCTTAGATTTAGATGGATTCATAACTGTGAGAATTATTTTACTAAATAATGCTAGGCAGCATCTGAAAGTTTCTAGAGGTATATTGTGGGGCTCTGTCCTCAGTTCTGTCCTTCTTAGTACTTTGTCAATCACTTAGACCAAGACAGAGATGGGAAGTTTACCAGATCTACAAATGATGGGAAGACAATGTGGATAACAAGTATATCAGATGACAGATCCAATATTCAAATGATCTTGACAGGCTGGAACAAAGAGCCATGTCTAATCAAATGAAACATAAAGAGACAAAAGCAATGTCCTGTGATTGGGTCCAAAATACCAACTTCTCAAATGTAAAATTGGGTGAAGGTAGAAGGTAGAACAATGTGCCTCAATAGAAGCATGTATGAAAATGATTTGGGGGCTTTGCAGACACATCCCCTCAATGGTAACCACAGCTGCCCCACCAAATACGGTGTGTTCCAAACTAAGATGTTTGTTACACAGAATAAAGAAGAGAAATTTCCTTTCCTACTCTGTACTCAGGCTATGCCAAAAGTGTCTATTTTTTTTTAATAATGTTTATTTTATCAACAATGTCTATTTTATCAATAATGATGATGATAAAATTGTTAAAAATTGCTGAATACTTACCTCAAGTACAGTGGACTGTTTAACTTTTTATTTTTAATTTTGAATGTTTTCACTTGTGAATGTGTGGACTATTGTTGCTCCCATTTCTCAGTGAAGGAAATTTAGAGAAGCGATATCACGTAGCTGGCACGTCAGGAGGCCAAGACTCAAACCCAGGCAACGTAGTTCCAGAGCCCAAACTCTCAGCCCCGGGGTGCAACACCACCCCTCCTCTGAGGTTTCACTTAGGTGGTCCTTGGAAAACCAAAGTGCCTCCAGAGATGAGTTACTGACATGGTAAGAAAAAGTTAAAAACTTCTTATATCCAAAAAAATAAAAAATAAAAAAATAAATGTTGAAAGAGGTGAAGCATTAAACTTAGAAGAGGACTGGGTCGTCCTTCAGGTGAATGAAAAAGCACTAAGCCAGCTCCACATCTGCCTCTGCCTTCCAGCCACTCGCACCCACCCACACAACTTTGCCAATGTGATCAATCAGCATATCAGGGCAGTCTCGCTGTTTTCTAAACCACATCAAATTCTCTGGACTTCACACCATAAGAATGTATTTCTCTCACATGTTGGAGTCACCGTGTGGTACTGCTGGAGGCCCTATAACACACAACCCTTTGGAGGCCCAGGTGCCTTCCATCTTGTAGCTTTACTTTTCTATTCCAAAACAACATTTCTGGGGCCTTGAAATTTTCTGCATTCCATAGAGAGAAAAATAGACAGTCTTATATGGAGAAGGTTGTTAGAAGCAGGCCTGGAAGTTGCTCCTGTCACTTCTGCTCACATCCTATTGGCCTGTTCCTAACCACTAGAGAAGCTGTGTGTTCTGGTAAAAGAGGAAGGTATGGATGTGCTGCGTATTAACCTTCTCTCCTACTGTCAGAGCTCCAGGATATTGATTGGCCACAACCATTGGACCATCAACCTGCGCACCAAATCCTGCCAGTTAGTTCCTAATAATGGATTCCTACTATGTGCAAGGCACTCTGTTGGAACCCAGAGAGAAAAGGCCCAATGAGTTACAGCCTTCCTCTTCAGTGATCTAGTAAAGACACACAAAAACAATTAGCCACAATATTCGGCAGGGTGAATTAAATGTCTTGGGAGGTAGATACATGGATTAGGAGCAGAAAAGACAGAGTTCATTCTGAGGAGAGGAATCAGAAAAGATTTCAGGGCAGAGTCTTGGCTAATGAATAGGAATTTAACAGTCAAAAAAGCAAGGAAAAGGGCTTGTCAAGGAGGAAAAAAGCAGGAAGAAACAAAAAGCACGGGAGAGCCAAGCAACCAGCTTAATGTGACTGAACCACAGGGTGTCTGAGTCATGTGGTGGGACATAAAGTTGAGTCAGACCAAAATAGTCACAGAGATGTAAATACAGCATAGGGAATATAGTCAATAATATTATAACAACTATGTGTGGTATCAGATGAGTACTGGACTTATTGAGGTGATCACTTGTCAGATATATAAAGGTTGAATTAGTATGTTGTACACCTGAAACTAATATAATATTGTATGTCAACTATATTTGAAAAAAATTAAAAAAAAAAAAGTTGGACCAGACCACTAATGCCATGATGGACTTTGACTTTCTTCTGAATGCAGTGGAGAATGGAGGAGGGAACATAACCCAGCTCTGCAGGTGTGGGATGGTCAGATGGCAAGTTGAAAGGATGAAAGTCAGGAAGACAAGTTAGGTGTTGGAATAGTTCTCATAGATGGTGGCAATGGTGTAGCCCAAGGCAGTGAACATCGGTTCCTGCCCTTGTCCAACCCTTCTACAGCTTTTCAACATATAATCAAAATCAGTCAGTGGCACCCTTCACTTACAGTTGGTCTAGAAAACAATGTGTCAATATACCCACATTCTCAGAACCAGCATTGAAACCATGGCTTGCTAATTTTGAAAATGGTACCACCATAGCCCATTCATAGTCTGCTTCCACTAGCCCCTCACCTGGGAATAATTTCCACTCAAAATCTGCTTCTCTGCTACTTCTACTCATTATTTCTGGCCCCACTCATTGCTTCTCAATTGTCCCAGTGGGTTCATAAAAGCTATTTCTGCACTGTGTTCAAGGACAGAAGTGTTGGCAACTCCTTTCAAAATCCCTTTGGTAGACAGGATTCTCCAAAATCTTCTCTCTAGAGATTAAAAATATCTAGGGCTTCTCTACTCTCCCCAGACCTCAAAGGCACAGGTGCTCAGAAAAGAAGGTCACATTAAATTCCCAATCAAGCAGCTGGACCCCACTACACACTCTGTTCTTGCCAGCCCCCCTTCCTTAGTAGTGGAGCCTGTACATGGTATGGCCTAAAACAGAGCACTCACTTAGACTCCCTGAGAACATCAAAAACTGCATTCCCATTCTATCCCTGACTTAAGAAAGAATCTGCCTTCTGTCTCCAGGGTTTGGCAGAGACCTTAACTGACCCAGCTATAGCCCTGCTCTGCTTTTGTTCTAAACTATTGACCCTAAAATAGAATAGGTGGGAAAGCTGTACCAACCTTCTTCTACGGCCAAGGATGTAGAAGGGGGAGAGTATTTATTGAGCTTGGTTACAATTTGAATGAGCTTGGTGCTGGAGGGAGGTGCTGCATAGGGAGGTGGAATTGCTGATGGTTTTTGTTGGGAGAGTTTAAAAAAAAATAATAAAAAGTACTCCAGGGGCAATTCAAGGGGGAAAAAATAAAATAAGTAGTTTTTGAGACCCAGAGTAGTCACAATACAAAGGTGGTAGGAGACGCTTTGGAAATGAATTAGATGTTCAGGGAGCTAATAAGGCAAAGAAAAGTGGGCCAGACCCTCCGCATGGCGCAGGGAGACAAGGCCGTGCTGCAGGAAGAACACGGAAGTCTGGTGCACCAGATCCCAGATCTGTGTCTTCGAGCAAATCACTCAAATTCTCTAAGCTTTGGTTTTCCCATCTGTAAATGCGGGAGGTGGTAGAGGTAAGAGGATGCCTTCACAAGGAGTTATTGACAGGATAAGGGATGAAGAATGCTAAATGCCAAGCTGGTATCTCTAATATATGTACAGGCTACAGAAAGTCGATCTAGGAGCAAGCAGCAGAAGCTGTAGGCAGACAGATCTCAGCCCTAGAGAAAAAGAGACCTGTCCAACTCCTGCAACTACCAAACAATTCTAAACAAAGAGATGGAATATTTCTTCAGTTAGCAAGTTCCATGTCACTGACGGTGATCAACAACATGCAGGGTAGCCATGTTCAGGAGATGTCAGTATAAAAACTCCTGCATTGAATAGAAAATTGGGGTAGATGAATTTAAAATCCCAAATCCCTCCCTTCCCCAAGAGCCTGTGATTCTTGATTTTGTCTTTGCTCAGGAAGAACACAGGAGCCCAAAATCTCTCAGAGAGATAAACCATCACTCATGGGTGAGTGAGGCTGAGGCTCTGACTTACCAAAGGTCTCTCATTGCCAAATGCTGTGCCCATCCCCTGCTAACATTCAATTCCAACTGATGGTTCTCTTTGGGGGGGGGGCGGGGAGCGGGGTGGTGAGGGTGGAGGTAGCGACACATCACTCAGGGTTTATTTCGCCAGGCTCCGTAAGTGGGAAGGCATGATATAAGCAAGGCCTGCGGGCTGCCAGAAAAGCCTCTGCCCTTAAATAGTAATGAGATCCATCGGTCTCCTTAACAAATGCACCTTCCCTGAGCGCTAAGTAAACTGTCTCCATTTGCAGTGTCAATATCAACGCGGGGCCTTCCCTACCTCTCAAGCAGCCTGAACGGATTGCAATTGGCTGTCATCCCTGATTCCTGCGCTCAGTGAGAGCTGTCAATGGACATGTCAATAAGATACCGGGACTATTGATCAGCATAGGCATTTAGGGGTCACTGGTCGATAAAAACTCTTGCCAAGAGATGTAGAAAATGATAGCTTTCAGATACGGCAGCAAAGTGAGGTTCCCAAAGGAGAAATAATATAGCTCAATTTCCCCTGTCCTGCTGCTTGTCAATTTCCCTTGGTTTTCTTGAGGAAGGAAAAGCAAGGAGGGAGAGATAAGAGAGAGAAGTGGAAAAAGCAAGTGAGCAACTCAAGCATTTGACTGAAAATATCTCAGAGAATGAAAATCCAACAACCACAATAAAATCACACAGCACCTCCCAGGCCACTGTCTGCTTCAAAAGAACAAAGAGAAATCCAAAAGAGGCAGTGTTTTTGAAAGAGGTTCACACTCAGAGGATGAAGGTCAAGATGACAAGCATTATTCAGAAATAAATTTTGATGGAATCACAAAAATCAGTTCAATAGCTGTTTTCTGGCTCCACTTATTAACATTCAGCTGGAGCAGTCCAATTCTTTGCCGAGGCGTTTACTATACCAGATTGATCTTCGCCCTGAGTGGAGGGAAAAGTCCCTTTTGAAGCAATGTGACTTGCAACAACTCATCATGGAAATAAAACATGTTAAAGTAACATTTTATATGGGGATGTAGAGAGGTGGCAGAGAGGCTGATTGTTATTTTTGTCCATTCTGTGCTCCAGAATTTTACTCTTATTTTCACGTTATAAAAGGATTGTCCATTTTATCAGCAAATTGCCTTAATGCAAATTAAATTGTTCATTTACTGATTGCATGGAAATGCTCAGTGTTCACGAGCATAAACTTTTTAAACTGTTCTTTCGTTTACCAAGTCCTAGGTTTCACAGATAATTCTGGACACAGAAACATTTCTTTCAAGTCAACAAAATGACAAAAATCAACTTAAAGCCCAGTTATCGATGGTTAGAGCCCTGAGATAAAAAAGTCTTCTGACTTCTTAAATGGAATACACCCACACAGAAGGATAACTAACATGCCTTATATTGGCTTCCATTTTTTTCTTTTTCTTTTTCTTTTTCATTTTCTCCTTTCTGAATCAAGCTCCTTTGTGACCTTATACACTACTTCTTTGGGAATTGTTTCCTTCTCTTAATTCAAAGCTATGTCTCAGCTTACCTCTGAGACAGTGAAATTCATCTCAAGTCCTGCCAGTCAGACCTTGTACTTTAATTAAACCCTGAAAGTTGCTTAAAGCGATAATTTAGCATCTACATCTGAAACTTTAAGAGATGGTACATGAACAACAAGATGGAGATGCATTTCAATGAGGTTAGCAGTATCACATGTCATCCCTTATGACTGTGTATTCTTCACTGTGTGTCAAAGTTCATTCATTCACCATTGCAAAATATATTTATTGCCAAGTGAGAGATGATGATAGTTTAAATGTAAGGCAGAAGGAGAGCTGGTTGAACACAAACATTTTATTCTGCTTGATTCTGACTAATGACACTATGAGGACAGCAAAAACACAAACAAGAAAAAAGTTTCTCAAACCCACAAAGAAACAAAAGAGATCACAGCTAACAAGACATGTCAACAAAATTTGGAAGTAGAGAAGTGAATAGGGAAATGATAAAAATAATCACAGATAAGAGAAAGCTAAAATCTATACTGGCAGCAAGAGTAGGGCCTCACAAATTAGGCCCCAAAGGCTCAGGAATTTGATGCACAAAATGCCTCTGAAGCAGGGGTTCAGGGCAGGACTAAACCTGTAAGTGTTGTTTAAAAGTCTTTAAAAGAAGCAGTTAAGCTCATGGATACTTTTACTCAACTAGCCAGGTGGTCCCTTCTTTGCTATAGCAGGAGTCTGAAGAGTTACTTTATAACAGTGTTTCTCAAAGTGCGACCCCAGGGCCAACAGGCCAGCATCCCCTGAGACTTGTTAGAAATGCAAACACTCTTTCCCCACCTTGGACCTACTGAATCAGAAGCTGTGGGATGGGACTCAGCAACCCAGGCTTCAACAAGCTCTCTAGATGATTCTGGTGCAGGCTAAAGTCTGAGAACTACTGCACTATATAGAGGCTGAGTCAGGAATGGTTTGACATCAAAGACAATATCAGTAGCCAACCACTGAAAGCTTAGATGAAGTTGATATACAGAACTTTGAACCCCAATGCACACCTCAGTTCCCCAAAAGTTGGCAGCCAGGCTGATAAATCCCACTCAGGATATTTAAGGATTCTTCCCTGGGAAACTGATGGGCTTAAGAGAAAAAATATGTAGTTGGAGACAGTAACTGATGGGGGAAATCCCCAAATGAAATAGCCAGATCACAGGCCAATCAGCTTACAGGAAAAACCACCAGCCCAGAAGCCCCATGCAGGCAGAGAAAGCTTCCTACTGCCCTTAATAATGAACTGACATTCAATGATTACCAGACATGTGAGGAAATCCTTAACCATGACCAAATAAGATCAAAACTAAAACAAGCAAACTACACAGAAATAAGAAACTTGGAATAAATGAAAACAGCATTGGAAAGAGGAGAAAAGTTCAAAAAGAAAATAAAAACTATAATGATCATTCCAAAAGGGTAAGAGAAAAACTTACATTCATGAAACAAGAACAGGAAACTATTCAAAAATGAGAATATTGAGTAAGTTTTCTTGCCAAAGCAGAAAACTCAGTTCTGTCAGTTCCCTCTCCCAAAATCAATGGAGAAAATTACATGGACAGACTGTGAAAACAAAGGTTGCTGGTCCCCACCCCCTGTAACTCTGTTGCAGGATGATAATAATCAGGATGGTACCAAAGTACTGTTGGAATGAGTAATGAGGTACATACTGACTGAATAGCTTCCCTGGCATGCTTCTCCACGCAGGCATGCTTCATGCTAAGAAGTTAAAGGCAAAGTACTGACCAGAGAAGTTACCTGATAAACATGGAGGCAATTGGGAATGATCAGCAATAATTCTGTGAGGCTTGAGTTCATTCACTTTGGGGCTCATTCCCTACTTTCTGCTCAAGCTCAATGAATAAGACACATTCTGGAGCAGGTACAGCTCTTCCCCAAAGGATCTTGCTTGAGCCTTCAGGCCAAGGTCCCTGAAGAGCACAATCACTTATAAGAAAGCCCACAAAGTGTACCATCTGAGGCAAAATGCTCAGAGCAGACAGATCAGGAAGTTCAAAAGCCATGATAGACATATTTGAGGACTTAAAGGAAGCCAGAATCATTATGAAACAAAAACAAGTGGATATATTATTTTTTATTTATTTATTTATTTATAAATGATAGTAGAAATAAAGCATCAAATACATGAAATAATTTCTGTGATGGATAATTTCTCAAAAATAAATTAAGAAGTTGGAAGGCCTAAGTGAAGACATTTTTCAGAAAGGAGTGAGAGATGGAAAACATTATTTTTTTTTAAACCAAGGAATATGTCTTAGCTATCAATAACTGAAAATAGAAATGTGGGGAGAGCGCAAGCAGAAAAAAATATTTGAAGCAATAATGAAGATATGAACCAAATTTAAAATTCTGAAAATGCCAAATATTGCTGAGGATGTGGAACAAAAAGCATTCGCATCTGAGATACAAACTGGTATGCCCCTTTGTAACATACTTTGGCATTAAATGTGCCAAAGGAAGTTAATTAAACATGCATATAATTTATATCTAGCAGTTCCACTTTCAGCATATATCTTAGAAAAATTTTCAAGCAGACATCAGAGGAGATACGTAAAAAAATGTTTACAGCAGCATTAGCCTTCACAGGAAAAACCTGAGGAAAAAAAACAAATGTTCATTGACATGTAATGAATAAATAGTGGTACATTCACACAATGGAATATTGAACAGTGAAAAGGAATGTGACTGCATTTGGAGATAGGGCCTTTAAAGAAGTAATTAGGTTAAAATGAGGCTATTAGGGTGGGCCCTGATCCAATCTCACTGGTGTCCTTATGAGAAGAGAAGATTGGGATATATGAGAGACACTGAGATTGACCAAGCACAAAGAAAAGGCCATGTGAGGCAGCCATCTGCAAGCCAAGAAGAAAGGCCTCAAAAGAAACTAGACCTGCCAACACCTTCATCTTGGACTTCTAGCCTCCAGAACTGCACAAAAATAAATTCCTATTGTGTAAGCCACCCAGACTGTGGCGTTTTGTTATGGCAGCCCTAGCAAACTGATACAGTCACCAATCAAAAGATAAAAATTTTCAGATTAGATTTTTAAAAGTGATACAACAATACGATGTCTATAAGAAATACTTAGAATTATAACAACAAAAACCAGTAAGGTGAAAATGTAGAAATTGAAAAAACAAAATACCTTAAAAACATGAACAAAAATAAATCTGGGTTAGCACTTTTAATATTAGAAAAAATAGAATTTAAAGCTAAATTAAAAATCGTAAGGGATAAAAAAGCTATCACGTGCTGGTGACAGAACTACAGAGCAAAAAGATACAAGCATTTTGAACATAAATCCACTTAGAAATTCAGTCTCAAAATCTTAAAAGCAACAACTGACCTAACTTAGGAAAAAGAGGTAAGTCAACAATTATAGGTGAAAATTTCAACAGGACCGTCCCAGAAACAGATAGATCAAGAAGACAAAAGAAATAAACGATGTATAAGATCTGAATGAAAGAAATGAGTTTTAGCACTTATAGACTCCACCTCAAATGAATAGTAATCTGTTATTTCAAGCACACAGAAAGCATTAATAAATCTAAACTGTATGTTGGACCATAAAGGAAACCCAATAAATTCCAAAATATTATATAATGCCATTTAAGTTCTTCAACAACAATGCAACAAAAAATATGATATTGATAACAAAGCAACCTTTTTTTTATTCCATGTTTGGAAACTAAATAGTATATTACTAAATAATCATTGAGTTAAAATAGGTATCATGAATAAAATAAGAAATATTTATGAGTTAAATAATAATGAAAATGCATGTCAAAATTTATGGCACAAACCAATAGTATTTAAAAGGAAATTTATGTTTAAATAACTTCATTGGAATCAAGAATAATAAAAACGAATAAGCTAAGGATTCAACATAACACATTAGACACAAGAAACATATTAAATCCAAAAAGCAGGAAATATTAAAAATAAATATGTTATTCATGATCCAGTCAGAAGAACAAAAACAGTAAGTCGAGCAAGAAATGCTTAATATAAATAATCATTAACTATTTTCAAGGAAGTATTTACTATGGGATGAGAAAAAGAGAACTCTAAAGAATGCTTAGGGTCTGAGAAAGAGTACCCAAGGAAGGAAAATAGATAGATTATAGATAGATAGATAGATAGATAGATAGATAGATAGATAGATAGATAATAGGTTAAAATATGGAAGGGGACCCCATCTGAAGGCTAGAATTCAGACCTTGTTAGAGAAGAGTTGGTGACAGTCCATTCAATGCTAGAGAAGTTCTCTGTGTTTCCTGGACCAGACTTTGTCCCCATGTGTAGGCTAAGGTTGGCAGGCATGGAACCACAGGCCAGGTTTGATAAACAGGAAACTCCTGACAAGGGAGCAAAAATGCTAAGACTTGTGAGCAGCAAACTAGCCAATGGGATAATAACAATACTTGCAAAGAAGCTGCCCTTGGGAGTACTGCTAAACCACCTCTACTTTGCGTATGTCTCTCTAAGACATCCAAAATGCTTGCCACTTTCCTGCTCATTAGCCAGTCAGCATCCATGTGAACAGTATGATGTTTTATGGAACGTCATGATAATCAAGATCTCTGCAGACTATATTATGGCAGTGAGCAGGAGAATTGAGATAGCCCCGAGGCAGCGCTGTGAAGATATACTGTTGGCACTGCCAGGTAAAAGCACTGCTTACTGGTGGTCCTTTTAAATTGGTATGGAGAAAAAGGCATAAGCTACATCAGTAACTATATACCAAACGGCAGGAATTGTGCAGTTTTGCTCCAGTAAAGGTACAACAGAGACAACAGCTGCATTTGGAATCACCACTGATTCAGTTTACGATAGTCCACAGTTATTCTCCAATATCCATCCAATGTCTGCACAGGCCAAACAGGTGAGTTAAATGGGAATGTGATAGGTATTACCATTCCTGCTTCTTTCTTTGAATGCTTGCATGATGGCATAAATCTCCAAAATTTCCCCAGAGATGCAATATTACTTCTGATTTATTACCTTGGTGTAGAGAAGTTCCAGGGGTTTCTATGTAGCTCCTCTAACTATAGAGGCTCTCATCCCATGGGTTCAAGGGTCAATATGGGGGATACTTCTACT
>PUFA01001286.1:0-46758 GCA_003508835.1 Eonycteris spelaea
TCCACGTAAATATTGTTTATCCCTGAACTTCTATTTCAAGAAAGTTGACATTAAGCTCCACATTGCTAAATGTAATCAAAATATATTCTTACAAGAAGTTCGTAGAGACTATGTACAGACAATTTACTACTTAACCAAAAGTAGGACAAAGCACAATGTAAATGCTCAGCATCAGCTATCAGTGTTTTGTAGGCCTGGTGCGGATTTCATGCAGTTGCATAAACCAGAGTAAAGCCATCTGTGCTTATGGGATGTAGAGGATTTGAAAGGACTGCCTTTTATTTGGGGCTAGAGATTACAACAAAGTGGACATCGAAAATTAGTTGACTGGAATTATGTTCACTGACACTTAGGAACTGTGAATGTATGAAATCTGTTGGTGACCTGAATGTGCCTGGACATAATGCAAACCACTTCAAAGATTATTCAAATATGCACAAATTTTTATATTTAATGACGGTGTGCTCAACTTGTCATATTTCTTCAAATTGTGCAAACTATAGTGGTATTTACTTGTTAGTCTCACTTTTGTAATGGAAAAGGTTGGATTTTCCATGACGTGTTTTAATGCAACTTAGAGAGCAGTTGCTCTGGCATCACAGGCTGAGATGCTATCGATTCAAGAGAAGAGAGCCTACTGGTCCCAGAGAAACCAGGGAGCCTGACCCAGTCCTCCCCACTTATGAGGAGCAGGCCGCCCACATGCAAATTCCTCCTCCAGCCCCAGGGTAAAACCTGTCTGGGCTGGGGACGCTCACAGCTCTCTCCTCACAGGGCTCAGGTCTCTGGGGAAGCAGCGTGTGGTCGAGGTGAAGATGAGACTGTGGGGTCTTCTCCTGTGCCTGGTGACAGCCCCCAAGGTGAGTGTCTCAGATGTCAGACAGGGGTCTGAGGGGGGTTGTGACTATATGTGACTGACATGGCTGATGCTCCTTGTCCCCAGGTGTCTTGTCTGAGGTAGAGCTAAAGCAGTGGGGCTCGCAACAGCTGAAGCCCTCGCAGACCCTCTCGCTCACCTGCGCTGACTATAAAGTCTCCCTCACAAGCAGCGGTTACTGCTGGCATTGGATCCGCCAGCCACCCGAGAAGGGGCTGGAGTGGATGGGGGGAATTTGTTACAATGGGGACACATACTACAGCCCGTCCCTGAAGAGTCGCACCTCCATCTCCAGAGACACGTCCAAGAACCAGTTCTCCCTGCAGCTGAACTCTGTGACCAGTGAGGACACCGCGGTGTATTACTGTGCAAGAGACACAGTGAGGGGACCTCAGTGTGAGCCCAGACACAAAGCTCCCTGAGAGACTCTGGAGGGGGAGCTGCAGGGGCCAATCAGGCCACCAGGGGGCGCGCAGATCACATAATGTACAGCACACACAGGCCAGACCAGCAGCAGGTGCAGAGGGACATGGGAAGGGGCTTCCTGTTGGGAGCAACAATTTCCTCTCAAAGTTAGCTGCTCACACGGAAAACCCTGACTATTTTGATGTGCATGTAAACTCTCCTGTTCTCACTGCAGACTAAAATGAAAACGCACCTTGTCTGTCTGTAGACGACATGTCACTGGTGGCTGGGGACCTTCCTTCGCCAGTTTTCCATGTGTCTGTTTTCACGTCTCAGCAGAGGGACCATCCTGAGGGCTGTCTTCTTCCCTGTGGCTGGAAAAGACCTGCACAAAGAGAGACCGGCGCAGTGCAGACCCCTGTGTGCTGAGCTCAGGCTCCTGTCCCCACAGGCACACGCTGTCCCCACATGAGCCCTCCCTTAGACAGGACACATGGCCACGGGGTAGGATCAGCCCCCAGGACGCCACCCAATGCCATTTCTGTCCTGCCTACAACCAGTACCCTCCATTTTCCACTTACTCTACTCGGGTGGATTTTGAAACACTCCAACACAACCAGGTGTCGTCTACTGTCCTAACTTCACTAAGTCTGTCCTCCACCCTGAGCTCCATGGGGCTAGAGCACAGCTCAATCTCCAGCCTCCGCACAGGCCAGTCACAGAAGAGGGATTCTGCATATATGGCATTCACCTGTCCCTAGTCATCTGCTATCATTAATCTAATATGTCTCTTCATTTGTAGACCCCCCAGGCAGGTTATACTCAGGGAGTGTAAAGGTCACCTGCTTACTCTACGTGTCATGCACACTTATGATTCAAGGTCACAGGCACTAATGAAGGACAGGTCTGTGTCAGATGGGGGCACAGCTGGCAGCTGACCCTTGGGCACCACGAAGAACTCAGAAACCTGAAGACAGAGGCTGTCCGGATGGACGCACCTGTACAGAACTGTGTGGACACCTCATCAGTGACTATGGTGAGACAGGGTCAGGGGACACGTTGGATGTGCTGGTCACCTCTCATGTCTCTTCTTTTCACTACACTCCTGTCCTATTACGGTCGGACCACCACACCATGACATCACTTAGCCTTTCTGGCCTCCTCAAAGTCTGATCTTAAATACTCACATAGAGAATTCAAACTCCAACATGCGAAGTTTAGGGTCACAATTCAGTCCATAAAATTACACTGTAGATTCCGACCAGCTCTCCCCTATGTAAAATCAACTCTAACCCAACGTCCCCAAATGTCTTACTCGTTACAGCATCAACTCAGAGTCTAACGTGTAAAGTCTCATCAAAACATCATCTCATCGGATATTGGTGGATCTTGACGTATGATTCATCCTGAAGCGAACGTCCTCTCATGGTATGAACCTACAAATGCAGACACGTTTTTCCTCCAACATGTGATGATGGGGCAGTCACAGGGTAGACATTCCCATCCTGAAAGGGATGAAGAGGAAAGAAAGAGAAATTGTTGGGCCAACGCTGGTCCACAACCCAGCAAGGCAATCCCGCCAGGCTTTGATGTTGGCGATGGTCCGCTCTGGCTGGATGCCCCTGCTCTGTACCCTCTGGATGTGGTCCCACCTCGCAGACCCACTGAGGTGTCTCACCCTCTGGGCCCCATAGGGAAGTCTCGCTGCAGCTCTGCAGGGTGGGGTCACACCACAGGCTCCGCTAGGTGGCAGTGACACTTGAGCTTGACTTGGAGTCAGTGTCACCTGTTAAATCTAGGGTGGCTCAAGACTCTGAAAGCAAGGTCCTCCCTGACGGTCCCGGCTCCTCCAAGGCTGTTCTTCCTTTTCTTAAACAGAACGGGTGCTCACAGGCAAAGTGGGTTATGATCCGTTCTGTAGAATCCAAGAGGCCTGACCACCTTCCTCCATTCTGCCCCACGAGTTCGTCCCATTGATTTCAAAATGACAGTGTTTGTGCTGGAATAACCAGAGTTCTGATCCTGGCTGGTGCAGAGATGGCTCATGAATCCTGCTGGTCTTGCCCATGAAGTTTTCTGTCAGATTGTTGTTCAGCACCTCCTATCCTGCCTGCTTCATAGAAACACCACACTGCTGGCTCATGGATGGGCTGGTCTTTCAAGTCTCCAGTTCTGATTAACACTGGTGTTCACTGCCTTCTTCCATCCATCATCTTCACTCATTTCTACAGCAACAGGAAGAACCAACCCCTCTGCCCTTTGCTTAGAAATCCCCGCAGCTAACCACTTTCACTGCTCACAACTCTACCTTCCCCAAACCCTGAAACCCACCAGCCAAGTCTTTGACACTGTGACAAGGTCACATTTCCTGCAAGACCTGCCACATTTCTCATGTCCATGGAACCACCAGAACGCTCCCAATGTCTACACTCCAACCACCGCTGTCCTCGTGACTGTGTGCGCATTCTCCCAGAGTGTGGGAGCTTCCTCCACGGCTCTCCCGTCCTCTCTCTGAGCTCTCCACACAGTAACCTGTATCACCCCTCACGGCAAGCTGGGAATTTTCTAGCAGGCACTTACAAGTCTCCCCCTCCTACCCATCACCTGCTTCCACGTCCACGTCCACCTTCTTCAGTGCTTGTTCCAGCAGCACCCACTTCTCAGTGCCACGGTCTGTCCCATGTGCTCAAGTTGTCATCACAACAATCAATGACTGGGTGGCTTAAATGACAGAAATTTTTATCTCACATTGTGGGGACTGGAATTCCAGGCAGTTGCGGACTTGATTCCTGGTGAGAATCCTTCCCTCAGGGACAGCTGACCTCTAGGTGCAATGTCACGTGCTGGAGAAAGGGAGAGATGTGTCTCTTTTGCCCCTCTTCTCACAAGGCCACCAGGTCCAGTGGGTGAGGACTCACCCTTACAGTCTCATTTAACCCTAACACTTCCTAAGAACCCTTCTGCCATACAGTCCATGGTGTGTCAGGCTTCACCACATGAGTGGTGGGCGTACAGCTCACACATAGCGAGACCCCAGGGTTAACTGTGAGCAGGTTCGCTGACCAGAAGGACGTTCACCACGTTCCTGGTTACGTCGGCACAGGCACAGGTTCCTGACAGCAGCGCTTACGAGACGTCCTCACGCAGAGGCCAGTGCCTCCCGGACGTGATCGTGGACCTCGTGTCCCAGCACATCCTGGAGGCCAGGACTCCTGTCCTCCTCCCGCCTTCCTCAGCTCCCCCTAGGACAGAGCGCCATTGTGGGTTGGCTCATGTTTCAAGAGTGACAGCTCCTGGTCCTGGTGTGAGGTGACACATGCACCTATGAGTCACGCCAGGGACCAATGCCCTTTTAAAATGTGACCTCACCTGAGGTCTAACAGGTCCCTTGCCTGTTGCATTTTTCATATTCCAGCTTCCTGAGACTTGACATTGCTATGCCATTCAGTGATTTCACGTCCAGGGATGTCTGTGCAGGTGCCACTTACACGTAGTGAGTTTTGATCCCTACATCTAGTACAGGTCAAGGTGCCCTCTGAGCACACATCGGGTGTGTGCATCTCATTCACTGAATAGTGGAAGTAGATGTGCATTGGGCAACATAGTGTGTATCCACAGGGTTTCTCAGAAGCGTCCTTCTTAGGAAACCTAAAGAACATAAATGGTCCAGCGAGGCTCCAAAAGCTTGTGGACTCAGGGAAGAGCTGATTGTGTCAGTGCGTCCATCAGCCTCAGGGAAGAGGTTCCCTTGTTTAGGATCACCCTGCACAGTAATTGGGGGTGAGTGAAGCCAATCACTATATCAAGAGGTGAAGCCAAAGCATACGGTGCCCCTGAGGGAGCATCCGGAAGTCAGGGCACAGACATTTAATACCGTCCTAGAAACACTGTGAGTCATGCCCTCTGAGCCCAGATGGCACCTTCCCCTGCAGGATGGGGGCTGGGCTGCAGGGGGCGCTCAGGAACCACCCCGAGGGGTTGTGCATTCAGAGTAGTTCCAGAGGGTGTGGGGGGGGATTTCTCTGAGGGCCTGGGGCTTCCTCTTTCCACAGATCACCTAAATTTCCAATTAGACAGAGATTGCAGAAGTAAAATAGATATTCCATTTGGCAGGACCATCTGCCAGTTTTAAGAGAGCAACAAGAACCACACTATAAGGGCAGGTCTGAAGCCTCGAGACATCTGAAGTGTGGGGAGCTGGTGGCAGGGCGTGTGTTACCAGGTGTGCCATTTAAGACACCGGACCCAGGAATACGAGATGTGTCATAAGAGCCCAGATGCATCCAGTCTCGCCGTGTCACGCAAAAGGATGCGCAGAGAAGAGACGTCCTGTAGGATTTTTTCTTCAGAGGGAAAAGGTCTGTCTGCACAGAGATCAGACACCTGACAGGGTCACATGTGCACAAGAAGCATTTGTACCTGGGACACCATATGCTCATGACCACAGTTTCTGTGTCATCGATTCTCTCAGGTGGGGCCAAGTCTTCAGCTGTGAATACTCTGCCTCATGAATATGCAAATGAGCTGCGGTGCACTAGGTTAAGTAGGGACCTGTCTGTGTCCTCACAGCACCCACCATCACTCCTTCCCCCACAGAGGCCCTGACGGCACCTCCCTCAGCATGGACTGGAGCTGGAGCGTCCTCCTCCTGGTGGCACTGGCGACAGGTAAGGGGATCCCCAGCCCTGGGATGTTTGGGGCACCAGGGCCAGTCAGGGCTCTGCACCCACTGCTGTCTCCTCTCCACAGGTGTCCACGCCCAGGTGCAGCTGGTGCAGTCTGGGGCCGAGGTGAGGAAGCCTGGGGCCTCCGTGAAGGTCTCCTGCAAGGATTCCAAGAATACCTACAGGAGCTACTATATCCTGGGTGCGACAGGCACCAGGTCAAGGGCTTGAGTGGATGGGACGGGTTTAACTAAGTGGCAGCACAAGCTACGCGCAGAAGTTCAAGAGCAAAGTCACCTTCACTGCAGACAAGTCCACCAGCACAGCCTACATGGAGCTGAGCAGTCTGAGGCCTGAGGACACGGCCATGTATTACTGTGCGAGAGACACAGTGTGACGCCCCACATCCTGCGAGTGACAGAAACCCTGAGGGAGAGGGCAGCTGTGCGCGGCAGGACTGGTGACGGGGCAGCATGGGCACAGCCCCTTTTTCTCTTGGGTTATCAACGTGGAGATGAAGAAATGGCTTTTGGTAATTCGCTATGAAATAGTTTTAGTTCTGTTTGTTTTTCTAACGACCTTCCTGCAGAGGAAAAGAAGTAAAGAACGTCCCCTTCTGTGTAACAGGCTCCATGCCTGTTTCTCTGCCGATTGCGGCTTCCTGGATGAATCCTGGGCCTTGGCCAGAAGGACGTGGTCGGAGCATCACACATGGTTCAGCCCCGTCTCCAGACCGTCACTCCAGGGAGCCTCCAGGGACCCTTGAGATCCAGCTGTCCTCACGTCTGGGCCTTACATGAGGACGCGGCCGTGCACAACGCTGTGCTGGGGCACCAGTGGCCCCAGGGATGACAGTGACACCAACCTCCCATCTGGGGCCGTGGGAGGCTGGACACAGGGCAGCCTGGTAGTCACTGAGCACAGGGGCCCAGCTGGCAGAGGGAAGAACAGGAGCCTGTGAAATCTCAGTCACTTTCCCTCCTAGATTCCCCTGAATCTTCTTTCTGTCACGACTCCTTATTTCCTCAGAGCCACAGTGCTGGAGCAGCTGTGTGCCCTTGTCCCTTTGACCCTCAAAGGAACACGAGGCTGAGACAGGTGTCACCTGGAATTGAACCCGTCCCTGCGCAGAGTGAGGGGCTCAGTCAGTCCCGACCCAGGTCCCCCCAACTTCTGCCCTTCTTCCTCTTTCACCTCCTCCTTCCTCCTCACCCTGCTGCTCCTGGGACAGACCGAGACTGTGACAGGCGCCTAGAGCACTTCTTGTAGAATTCGCTACTGCGTTGTCTTAGCTCCACTCGTCCCTGGTCAGGGGATCCCTCCCCGGCCATTTTCTGTTTCTTCAGAGGCTGGAGTCCAATAACACGAGTTCGGGACGGGACGAGGACTGCGGGGCGGTGGCTGGTATGGAGGACCACAGCGAGGAGCGCATGTGGGGAAGAACCTAAGGAACAGGAGTTCCCAGGGCAACAGGACCTGGGCAGAGGGAGGAGCCTGTGCCGGGTCCCAGAGCAGAGGCAGTCAGGGATTCTGGGTCACGGGGTCCCTGTGGCTGGAGAGCCGTGCGTGAGGGGTTCTGTGTGGGGAGGAGGACACGGGGTGGGGCGGGTCCTGGGAGGCGCAGGGCAGGACAAGGACCGGTGTCTCAGGGACGGTGCGTGTCTGTGACGTGTTATTGGCGCCCACACTGTCTGGCAGATCGTGTTATGAGAGGAGGACACGTGGGGACCTCGGAGCAGCCTCGGCTCTCTGCACCATCAGGACCCTGCAGCGTGTGACCGGACTCGTCCTTACGGGAGGCGGTTTCTCAAAGGAATTTTCGTCAGTGCCCTCTGACCTCTCCGGGGACGTGAGTGAGGAAAGCATCAGAGCCACCAGGATCCACCCCGCCAGGTCCGTGGTTTCTAACGCTCTTTGAGAACGGACACAGAGGCACTCCAGGCGCTCCCCTGAAACGCTTCTCTGGTGAGAGTGGCCGGTCCTGTGAGGGAGGGAGGCCATGTCCCGTCTCAGGGCACCTCTGAGGACGCGGAAACCTCACACCACACACTGGACGGTCAGGGACTTGATCGGACTCAGTTCTGCTCCCCACCTTGAAGACAGGAACGGAGTGGGATTGGAGAGCACGTGGGTGTCCGCTGAGGTGAGGGTTGGCTGCGCGCTGGAGGAGACGTGCTCACTGCTTCTCCCTGAGAGGACCTCCTCCCCCCGCTGCCATCATGCTGGTCCCAGCCGGCCAGTGCCCTCGGGCCCTCACAGGTGTGCCCCCTGGTGCCTGCAGGTCAGTGATACGGCCGCTCGTCGGTCTCCCCTCGGTCCCACGAGGCTGCACTGACGCCTCACTCCCCCACTGCTGTCCGCGACGGGCTCTCCTGCGACAGTTACCAGCCTGAGGAGATGTCACGTCTGGCCCTTTCGTTTTGAAGTCTGTCAGACTCGCCCCAGTTCATACCATGCATTGTGAAGTACTTGCACCTCGCTTTAGGGTTTTCTAGAACACGGGCGGTGCACACGTCTCAGGGGCGCAAGCGGCTTCGAAGCCCTGGCCAGGCGGTGCGATCCCCTCACGTTTCCTCACCTCAGCGGTTTGTGAAGGGCGCAGCGATCCGCACCTCGCGTTTCCCCTGCACCCGTGTTCTTAACGCGCCAGCACCACACGGCCCCACCCAGCAGTCAGCCTCGCAACGTCCCTCCTCCCGAGTCCCAGGTGAACACGACGGCGGGCCGCAGACCGACTCGCCATGAGCAGGACGCAGGTCAGCGCGCACACAGCCCTCAGAACGCCTGCTGGTCCAGGGTCGTCCCCGTGGTCGGCTGAGGAAGATGCTTCCAGGGTGGTCAGAGCTCATTGGGCGTCATTTCCGGGGCCTTCTTTTAATCCGCACACCTGTAGAAAGGACTGCCCTACCCTGGAGGATGTGAGAGGAAAGGAGGGTCAAAGAGGGTCTCAAACCTCATCTATGCCGCATGGCCTGCTCTGGCCTCATGGGAGGTGGGCCCTAACCCAGCTTGGCCTGTTCCCTTGAGCTGACTCAGGTCAAGGCTGCACCTGCCCAGGCACCTGCAGGGACAATGGTTCTCACCAGGTCATGGGAAGAACTATTCTTAACTTTGCAATTACTTTTACATCAAAGTTGACAGAAATATAATATGATATTAAATAATTATTATGCAAATTGGCTGGTTGAGTCTATGTACTGTGTTTCTTTGGATGTGAGGAGACGTGGGGAACAGTTTTTCTTTTTTTCCAATACCAATCTGAATGATCCATAATCAAATTATGAGATCCACCGATCGGGTCCACACTTATTCTGAAACGCCGAAGAGGATGCCTTTTGACCCGATTCCAAAGTGCTTCTAAACCAAGTGTCCTCATCTCACACCTAGGCCACGTGTGCAGAAAGGGAACAAAATGTCCAAGGACCAAGAAGGGCATAAGGGGACTGACCTCGATGCCTGCACACTCATCAGAAACAGGCTGCGCCACACGCAGATTTCTCTCCAGCCCCAGGATAAGCCCTGACTTGGGATGTGGACGCTCACTGCTCTCTCCTCACACAGAGCTCAGGTCTCCGGGAAGCAGCTCTGTGGTCTAGATGAAGATGTGACTATGGGATCTTCTCCCGTGCCTGGGTACAGCCCCCAAAGTGAGTGTGTCTGATGCCAGACAAGGGACTCTGGGATGCCTGTGACTGTACGTGACTGACAGGACTGATGCTCCTTGTCCCCAGGTGTCCTGTCCAAGACGCATCTGTTAGAGTCGGGCCCAGGGCAAGTGAAGCCCTCACAAACCCATTCACTCTCCTGTGCCGTCTCTGGATTCTATAACCCAGTCGGGGGTCATTGCTGGAGCTGATCTGCCAGACCTCACGGAAGGGGCCGAAGTGGTTGGTTACATGCATTACGGAAGGAACACTTACAACAGCCCGACTCTTACAAGACGCATTTCTATCTCCAGAGACACATCCATAAACCAGTTCTCCCTGCAAGTGAATTGCATGGCCACAGAGGACACGCTGGTGTGTGACTGTGTAAGAAACAGTGAGGGATTCAGTGGGAGTCCAGACACAAGGCTCCTGTGGGATACAGGAGGTGTGCTGAAGGGGACACTCAGGACTCCAGGGGGCGCTTAGATCACCAGAAGGAACTCATGTCACCAGAGGACACTCAGGACACCAGGGTCTCTCACACAGACAATGCTCAGAACCTCAGGGGGCATTAGGAAACACGGAGGACAAGGACAACTCAAGGACCAGGTGATGGAAGTTACGGATTTTTCAGAGTCTGGGGCTTGCTGTCTATAATCGTGTCCCCGGGACTCCCCTCTAGAGCTATAGGTCTGTGATTACCACTGAAGTCTCTGATTTTTCAAATTGTATTGGAATCATCATAATATTCTCACATGAACCAAAGCACCTTTTCCATTACAGATGAGCAAAGGCACAGGTTTAGATCAGCACACAATTAAAGTCTGTGGGTGAAAGGTGGAACTGTTCTACACCACTCTATATTTCAAGAAGGGCTTAAAAAATTCATGTGCCTTTCTTGATCCAAATGCCTAAAAGAGATGACTCCTGTGTCACACAGAAACGACCATGCTTAGACTCACCACCTACCTCTGTCATGGTCTGGGAGTTATCACCAGGCTCTGTATTCAGCACCAATGACAAAAGGTTTTAGCGAAGCACCTGGGGCCTGATCTTGTGTTTCCCGATTTGGAGGTCAGGAGGTATGTTCTCAGGAATAAAAAACTCTGTGGATTTTACCTCAGGAAACGTAATTTGATTACATCCTCTTGGATGAAATATGAGATTAAATGTGTGGTCTGCAAACAACTGTAATTTCCATGCTAATCCGCAATGCATTATCCCTTCCTCCTGTGGGGTATCCGGCTGAGAGGTGCCCTTCTCAAGAGGAACTGTCAAACGTCCTGTGAGAAGACCTGTTCCTATCCTCGTTGGGTTCTCTCTATGTACATGTGTATTCATTCCTTCTCTGAAGGGAAGAGCAGAGATATATTTAATTCCTGCATCTCAGAGTCACAGTTGGTCCTGCACACCTGCGGCCTGCAGAGACACCCCAGCTACTGTCAATAAAGTCAGGTGTATCCATGATGCAGAAACCACCAGCGGCTCCCTCGTCTGTTTTGTTGCTGAGCTCTAACGCAGGATGTAGAATTCAGGTGCCTGCTGGGCTATCCCCTCTGAGCTCCATGTGTGTGGGGGGGGGGGAATTTAGTGTGCTGTCCAGATGACGAGAACACCAACAGTTGTATCTATCAGTCCACTTATTTGGCACTTAAATTAGGTATTTAATCCCAACATTGCTAGATTGGTACAAAATTTTCAAAATATTGTGTAGTGATGACAATCTCCCAACAGAGAAAAATCCAGTTCCAGATGAATTCAAGGGTGAATTCTACCACAGCATCAGGATCAGTTAACATCTCCTCCAAGACTTCTTCTCAAACTCTTATAAGAATTCAAAGAAGAGGGAACAGTTCTAAACTCATTCATGGAGCGGACCATTACACTTATATTGAAACCCAGTGAGGACGCTAAGAAAAATGCATGCGGACATTCCTGATGAACATGAATGCAAAAATTCTCACTTACACTCAGAAACTTAACAGCATGTTAAAAGGATCACTTACCATGATCCAATGGAATTTATTTCTAGAATTCTAGTAGGATTCAAAATATGTAAATCAAAAATGTGATATACCACATTCGCAGAGTGAAGGAAAAACAATATCATCACATAGATATAAAAACCAGAAAGCATTGTTTAAAAATTCAAAATCATTCATGATTAAAATTCCAGCAAATTTGGTACAGAGGAATATACCTTTTATGAACAAGATCAGAAGAGGTAAAAGCTGTGCCGCCTTTCCTCATGGCCACCTCAAAATTACAATGAAACTACAGCGCAACCATCATTGGGAATCACATGAAGTCTAGCTGAACAGAGTCCTCCACATGGAGACACACAGCGAAGGCCACCTTGAGACTGGTAGGAGGGATGGATCTACAAAACGGGCTGATCCAACAGCCATGGTTGGCAGTTTAGAATCAGGAGGACCAGCTCAGCTGCAGAGGACCCAGAGAAGTGAGGGATTTGAACCCAAGACTGTGTTGCCTAGCCCAAGTTTTCCTGGGCAAGGAAAGGAAGTTCCTGCAACTTATGTCTATGAAAACTGGCAAGATGGTGCTCAGAGAAACAGAGTTGTGAGAGTTTCAGACATTTCTTTAAGTGTCCTGCACAAGGACTTACCACTTATAAACTCGCTCTAAGTTTCAGTGCTGGGGGAGAGGCTGCAAAAGTGCTAGGGACATACGAGAGGGGGAATTGTTGGGCTTCACGGTGGGGTTGGAAGGACAACTTTTCCCTAGACAAATGTGCTGGCAGAGACCATTGTTCCTTTTTCAGCACTCTCCACCTGCCTTGCAGACACAGGTGAGTGTCCATATCTGAGTCTCCATCAACCTGGCTGACACACTGCCCTGCCCAGGTGATTCCCTGGACCCAAACCCTCCATATGCGTGGGCCCACACACGCCGCTTCCAGTGGATTGTCCATAGAAACAGCTTGCCATGGCCGATGCTGCAGACTGTTTCCTAAAGTCTCTCGAATATTTGCCAACTCCAAACAGGCAGCGATGGATTGGTGTACTCTTGCTGACATCTTGCTGAGTAGTCTCAAGCCTGGAACTCTTAGCCTCAGTCAATGTCTTGGCCTCTTGAGGCACTTCCATGCCCAATGTGAATTGGAATCCAACAGCTGATGTCATACTACACAGAATATTGGAAAGAGATCCTTAAAAGTGAGTGTGCCCACTGTGACTGATTCTATTCAGCACAGAACAGAAGATCCTTGTCAGGATCGTTATGCAAGAAAAAGAAATAAACCTTGTCTTACTCAGAAAAGAGGGAGTTAAATTACCTCATTTTGCATATTTGCAGATTGACTTAATCTTTATGCTGAAAATCCTCACATTGCACCAGAAAAATAATAGAACTAAAAACCGAATTCTAGAAAGTTGGAAAATGCAAATCCACAGACACAAATGATTTGCATCCTTCACACTAACAACAAAATAACTCCAATATCTAGATAACATGTGTGGCTATCTCAGAGGAAAGTAAAAAAAGATGTCTTGAACTGGTGATCAACAAGGAGAATTTCAACCTCATGAATCAAGATGCCGAGCCTGACCTGTCTCCCTTGGCATAGAAAGATCCTCAGCTGAGTGTCCACTTCCATTCTCCTCATTCTGCTTTCCACAGACACCAGGACAAACACGTCACACGAGTTCCCCACCGTCCATGACAAGGACTGCCTCCCTCCAGGTTCCAATGAGAAGCTTCCGGCACCATCCGAGCGCCTTTCACAATGGCGTCGTCACCCACATTTCCGCATCTGCTCAGCACGGCTGAGGTTTCCTCCACGAAGACTGAGGCTGCCCCCCGGCTCCCGTCTTCCTCTCTGAGCTCCCCCCAGATCCTCCTCTCAAGGCCCGTGCACAGCATGGAGGCTTCTAACACGCATATCAACACACTTCCACCCTCTTTGCTCCGCCTGGTTCCAATGCAGCGTGCAGTCTTACGTTTCTGTTACAGCAGCACCCACATCTCTCTGTACCGATTTCATAGTCCATGGGAGCTGCTATAGAATAGTAACAGAGATGAAGCAGCTGAATGAGACAGTGGGGGAGAGGAGTCCTTCGTAAAGTCAACACAGACTCGGCATCTTGAGGTCTTGATTCCTGGTTCACAAACGGCCTTTTGTGCCCTCACTAGGGGAGGTGCTTCTAATATTCAGGACACTGGATTTTGAATGATTAACTGTTTCTAGTTAAACTTTTGTACTTTCCAGGGCTGTGCTTTCTGGAGGCCTACTACATGGGCAGGCTGAATGTGGACTCATACTTGTCTGGGGCACCTGAAAATCCAGACCTCGGGGTACAGCTTTCTGCAATGTCACTCAACTGACATGGTGAAGGCAATTTATTGATTTGCACTTAATGCAGCTTGCTGGTCACTGTGGCTGTGTGTCATAAGGATAAGAACATTTTCTCAGTCTCTATATCTACAGGCTGAGAATTGGCTTTCCTTGTAAAGTCTGTGGATTGGACTAACACAGAGGTGGACGCACTCATCGGAAGAATACTCAGCACTGACCCGTGCGAGCCCGGCTCCCACCACACGCTGCATTTCCAATTACGATGCTGAGGATGGAACATGGACATCACGTGTGTGTGCGATTCCAACTGTGCACGTCATCCTGGCGTGGCTGTGGCTGACAGAGCTCTACCACAGCAAGACGACTACCGTACACGTGCAGGTATCAGCAGACAGAGAAAGTCAGAGGCACAGAGGGTGACACTCAGATGGGCAGACGCCTGCCACACCCCTGTGACCCTGGTTCTCGCACGTGCTCTCCATCAGCAGTAGAGGGCAGCATATCCTACCACGCGTGACACAGGACAGAGACCTGCAGCTCACTGGGGACCTCTCCTCTGTCCTGGAGGTGGCCCAGGGGAGCAGTGGGGTGCAGTGGGGAGTGTGCAGGGCCAGGCACATGAGTTCAGTCTTACACACATGTGCTCTCGACACCAGTGAGCTCTCTGGGGTCCTGTTTGGCCTTGTTCACCTGTGATGCAGGTAACTGACATCACATGATGGTGCTAAGTGTATCAGTAACACATGTCACAATAAAAGCCATATTTTACCAAACAATCTCATTGCTACCACGTGCCCAGAGACAACCACGCCTGCTCTGGGTCTCTGCCCTCTCTGTGGGTCCCCAACCCCAGAGCTCCTTATACAGTCGGAGCACATGCAAATAGGGCCCCTCTGCTGATAAAAGGCAGCCCAGCCCCGAGCCTGCAGCTCTGCGACAGGCGCCCAGCCCCGCGACTCCCAGGTGTCCCCATCCCAGGATCAGGTCGGAACACGCACCCGCACCATGGCGTTTGGGCTCAGCTGGGTTTTCCTCGTCGCTGTTTTACGAGGTGACTGATGGGGAACAAGGGACACTGAGTACGTGAGTGGGTGTGAGTGAGGAACAGGGACGAGTGACCGTTTCCTGACCCTGATGTGTCTGTGTTCACAGGTGTCCAGTGTGAGGTGCGGCTGGTGGAGTCTGGGGGAGACGTGGTGCGGCCCGGGGGGTCTCTGAGACTCTCCTGTGTGGCCTCTGGATTCACCTTCAGTAGCTATGCCATGAGCTGGGTCCGCCAGGCTCCGGGAAGGGGCTGGAGTGGGTCTCATCCATTAATACTGATGGTGGTAGCACATACTACACTGACTCCGTGAAGGGCCGCTTTACCATCTCCAGAGACAACGCCAAGAACACGCTGTATCTGCAAATGAGCAGCCTGAAGGCTGAGGACACGGCCGTGTATTACTGTGTGAGAGACACAGTGAAGTGACTTCAGTGTGAGCCCAGTCACAAAGCTCCCTGAGGGCGACTAGAGGGGGAGCTGCAGGGGCCGATCTGTTCACCAGGGGGCGCTCAGGTCACACACAGCACAGCACACACACACCAGCCCAGGGGCAGGTGCAGAGGGAGGTGGGAAGGGGCGTCCTGTTAGGAGCAACGATTTCCTCTTAACGTTCTCAAACTTCCCCAGGGACAGCTCTGACTTTTTAGATGTGGCTCTAAATTCTCCTGTTCTCGCTGCAGACTAAAATGAAAACGCACCTTGTCTGTCTGTAGACGACATGTCACTGGTGGCTGGGGACCTTCCTTCGCCAGTTTTCCGTGTGTCTGTTTTCACGTCTCAGCAGAGAGACTATCCTGAGAGCTGTCTTCTTCCCTGTGGCTGGAACATACCTGCACAAAGAGAGACCGGCACAGTGCAGACCCCTGATTGCTGAGCTCAGGCTCTCTGTCCCCACAGGCACACGCTGTCCCCACATGAGCCCTCCCTTCAGACAGGACACATGGCCACATGGGTAGGAACAGCACCCAGGATGCCACCCAATGCCATTTCTGTCCTGCCTACAACACAGTACCCTCCAGATCTTCTCTTACTCGAGTGGATTTTGAAACACTCCCAACACTGCCAGGTGTCGTCTACTGTCCTAACTTCACTAAGTCTGTCCTCCACCCTGAGCTTCATGGGGTGGAGCACAACTCGATGTCCCGGCCTCTGCCTTGGCCAATCACAAAAGGGATTATGTACATACGTGACATTCACATGTCTCCACTTCATCGTCTATCATCCCTCTAACACATCTTTTCATTTGTGGATACTCAGGTTATATCAGGGGATCTGAAGTGACGTGTTCACCCTACACATGTCATGCACCCTTATGATTCAAGGTCACACACAGACACTATTGAAGGACAGGTCTGGGTCAGGTGTGGGCACAGCTGGCTCTGTCCCATGGGCAGCACCAAGAACTCAGAAACCTGATGAAAGAAAATATCTTGATGGACCAACGTACACAGAGCACCAAGCTAAACACCTCACTGTGGCCATGGTGAGCCAGGAAGGGGTCAGGGTACACGTTGGATGTGCTGGTCACTTCTCATGTCTCCTTCTTTACACAAACCTCAAGTCCTAGTGGGTGGGACCACCACACCATGACCTCACTTAGCCTTTCAAGCCTCCTCAATGCACTCTTTTAAACACCAGCATTGAGAAATCAGATTACAGGATAATGATTTTGAATAACCAAACTCAATTCATAGTTTTCCACCCATGGAACTTAAAATTCATGTCTTTCTTTAAGTAAAATACATTAACTCTAACTCAACTGTCCAAATATAGTACTAGTGACAGCACCAACTCTAAAGTCTTAGGTTCAAAGTCTCATCTAGGTATCACCTCATTAGTTATTGGTGGAACTGGACATTCGATTCAGACTGAGTCTAAAATTATCTCCAACTGTGAACCCATAAAACCCGATGACTTATGTGCTTCCTAAATATGATGGAGGGAATGGCAAAAAGTGGAAATTCCCTTTGGACTCTCAACGACAGTTTTTCTGTGGCTCTTCTGGGTGTTAGTCACATCCCAAGGCACTTCCAGGTGCTGGTCAATCCAAAGACTTTGATCGGAAGCCATATCACCTGTTACACTGAGGTGATGGCCCAGGTCTTGATCAGAGAATCCTCCATGATCACCTCTGAGTCTCCTCCAAGGTCGTTCTGCCCTTTTCTTAAACTTACTGCATCTTCACCACCCGTGGGCGATGATCCTGTTCAGTAAAACCCGTGAAGCCTGACATGTCCCGTGATTCCATCCCACCTTCTTCTCCCCTTTACTTCAAAGTGGCTTCTGCTGGAATCATCCCTCACTGGCTGACGCTGAGATGCTGATGACACCTGCAGGCAGAGCCTTAGATTTTTTTAAAGAAACGTTTTTAGCAACACCTTTTCTACCCTCTTCAGAAGAGACTCCACGATTTTGGCTTATGCACGAGCTGGCTATTATTCACAGCTCCAAGTTCTGAGTAGCTTTTGATTTGTACTGCTGACTCCATCCATCACTTCCTATCATATTTTACTGGAAACTTTACAAAGAAGGAACCAAGCACTCCTGCCCTTAGCTGAGTGATCCCCGAGCTAAACACGCACATTTCACTGCTCACGACTCTACCTTCCATTTCACCCTAACACGAGCCACGCACATTCTCTGAAACTTCTTGACTAGGTCACATTTCCTCTAAAACTCGTGACCTATTCCAATTTCCATTTACACTTCACCAAAATGGCTCCCCATGTCCACACTCCAACCACCGCTGTCCTCGTGACTGTGCTCGCGTTCTCCCAGAGTGTGGGAGCTTCCTCCACGGCTCTCCTGTCCTCTCTCTGAGCTCTCCACAGTAACCTGTATCACCCCTCACGGCAAGCTGGAATTTTCTAGCAGGCACTTACAAGTCTCCCACCTCCTACCCATCACCAGCTTCCACGTCCACGTCCACCTTCTTCAGTGCTTGTTCCAGCAGCACCCACTTCTCAGTGCCACGGTCTGTCTCATGTGCTCAAGTTGTCATCACAACAATCAATGACTGGGTGGCTTAAATGACAGAAATTTTTGTATCACCTGATGGGGTCTGGAATTCCAGGAGCGGGGTCCAGATGCTTCGATACCTGGTGAGAATCCTTCCCACAGGCAGACAGCTGACCTCTAGGTGCAATGTCACGTGCTGGAGAAAGGGAGATGTGTCTCTTTTGCCCCTCTTCTCACAAGGCCACCAGGTCCAGTGGGTGAGGACTCACCCTTACAGTCTCATTTAACCCTAACACTTCCTAAGAACCCTTCTGCCATACAGTCCATGGTGTGTCAGGCTTCACCACATGAGTGGTGGGCGTACAGCTCACACATAGCGAGACCCCAGGTTAACTGTGAGCAGGTTCCTGACCAGAAGGACGTTCATCACGTTCCTGGTTATGTCGGCACAGGCACAGGTTCCTGACAGCAGCGCTTACGAGACGTCCTCACGCAGAGGCCAGTGCCTCCCGGACGTGATCGTGGACCTCGTGTCCCAGCACATCCTGGAGGCCAGGACTCCTGCGCTCCTCCCGCCTTCCCTCAGCTCCCCCTAGGACAGAGCGCCATTGTGGGTTGGCTCATGTTTCAAGAGTGACACTCCTGGTCCTGGTGTGAGGTGACACATGCACCTATGAGTCACGCCAGGGAGACCAATGCCCTTTTAAAATGTGACCTCACCTGAGGTCTAACAGGTCCCTTGCCTGTTCTTTTTCATATTCCAGCTTCCTGAGACTTGACATTGCTATGCCATTCAGTGATTTCACGTCCAGGGATGTCTGTGCAGGTGCCACTTACACGTAGTGAGTTTTGATCCCTACATCTAGTACAGGTCAAGGTGCCCTCTGAGCACACATCGGGTGTGTGCATCTCATTCACTGAATAGTGGAAGTAGATGTGCATTGGGCAACATAGTGTGTATCCACAGGGTTTCTCAGAAGCGTCCTTCATTAGAGAAACCTAAAGAACATAAAAGGTCCAGCGAGGCTCCAAAAGCTTGTGGACTCAGGGAAGAGCTGATTGTGTCAGTGCGTCCATCAGCCTCAGGGAAGAGGTTCCCTTGTTTAGGATCACCCTGCACAGTAATTGGGGGTGAGTGAAGCCAATTCACTATATCAAGAGGTGAAGCCAAAGCATACGGTGCCCCTGAGGGAGCATCCGGAAGTCAGGGCACAGACATTTAATACCGTCCTAGAAACACTGTGAGTCATGCCCTCTGAGCCCAGATGGCACCTTCCCCTGCAGGATGGGGGCTGGGCTGCAGGGGGCGCTCAGGAACCACCCCGGAGGGGTTGTGCATTCAGAGTAGTTCCAGAGGGTGTGGAGGGAGGGGATTTCTCTGAGGGCCTGGGGCTTCCTCTTTCCACAGATCACCTAAATTTCCAATTAGACAGAGATTGCAGAAGTAAAATAGATATTCCATTTGGCAGGACCATCTGCCAGTTTTAAGAGAGCAACAAGAACCACACTATAAGGGCAGGTCTGAAGCCTCGAGACATCTGAAGTGTGGGGAGCTGGTGGCAGGGCGTGTGTTACCAGGTGTGCCATTTAAGACACCGGACCCAGGAATACGAGATGTGTCATAAGAGCCCAGATGCATCCAGTCTCGCCGTGTCACGCAAAAGGATGCGCAGAGAAGAGACGTCCTGTAGGATTTTTTCTTCAGAGGGAAAAGCTGTCTGCACAGAGATCAGACACCTGACAGGGTCACATGTGCACAAGAAGCATTTGTACCTGGGACACCATATGCTCACTGACCACAGTTTCTGTGTCATCGATTCTCTCAGGTGGGCCAAGTCTTCAGCTATGAATACTGCCTCATGAATATGCAAATGAGCTGCGGTGCACTAGGTTAAGTAGGGACCTGTCTGTGTCCTCACAGCACCCACCATCACTCCTTCCCCCACAGAGGCCCTGACGGCACCTCCCTCAGCATGGACTGGAGCTGGAGCGTCCTCCTCCTGGTGGCAGTGGCGACAGGTAAGGGGATCCCCAGCCCTGGGCTGTTTGGGGCACCAGGGCCAGTCAGGGCTCTGCACCCACTGCTGTCTCCTCTCCACAGGTGTCCACGCCCAGGTGCAGCTGGTGCAGTCTGGGGCCGAGGTGAGGAAGCCTGGGGCCTCCGTGAAGGTCTCCTGCAAGGATTCCAAGAATGCCTACAGCTACTATATGCACTGGGTGCGACAGGCACCAGGTCAAGGGCTTGAGTGGATGGGATGGGTTTACACTAAGGATGGCAGCACAAGCTACGCCCAGAAGTTCAAGAGCAAAGTCACCTTCACTGCAGACAAGTCCACCAACACAGCCTACATGGAGCTGAGCAGCCTGGGACCTGAGGACACGGCCACATATTACTGTTGGATACACAGTGTGACGACCCACATCCTGTGAGTGACAGAAACCCTGAGGGAGAGGGCAGCTGTGCGGGGCAGGACTGTTGACGAGGGCAGCATGGGCACAGCCCCTTTTTCTCTTGGGTTATCAACATGGAGATGAAGAAATGGCTTTTGGTAATTCGCTATGAAATAGTTTTAGTTCTGTTTGTTTTTCTAACGACCTTCCTGCAGAGGAAAAGAAGTAAAGAACGTCCCCTTCTGTGTAACAGGCTCCATGCCTGTTTTTCTGCGGATTGCGGCTTCCTGGATGAATCCTGGGCCTTGGCAGAAGGACGTGGTCGGAGCATCACACATGGTTCAGCCCCCGTCTCCAGACCGTCACTCCAGGGAGCCTCCAGGGACCCCTTGAGATCCAGCTGTCCTCACGTCTGGGCCTTGCATGAGGACACGGCCGTGCACAACGCTGTGCTGGGGCACCAGTGGCCCCAGGGATGACAGTGACACCAACCTCCCATCTGGGGCCGTGGGAGGCTGGACACAGGGCAGCCTGGTAGTCACTGAGCACAGGGGCCCAGCTGGCAGAGGGAAGAACAGGAGCCTGTGAAATCTCAGTCACTTTCCCTCCTAGATTCCCCTGAATCTCCTTCCTGTCACGACTCCTTATTTCCTCAGAGCCACAGTGCTGGAGCAGCTGTGTGCCCTTGTCCCTTTGACCCTCAAAGGAACACGAGGCTGAGACAGGTGTCACCTGGAATTGAACCCGTCCCTGCGCAGAGTGAGGGGCTCAGTCAGTCCCGACCCAGGTCCCCCCAATTCTGCCCTTCTTCCTCTTTCACCTCCTCCTTCCTCCTCACCCTGCTGCTCCTGGGACAGACCGAGACTGTGACAGGCGCCTAGAGCACTTCTTGTAGAATTGCTACTGCGTTGTCTTAGCTCCACTCGTCCCTGGTCAGGGGATCCCTCCCCGGCCATTTTCTGTTTCTTCAGAGGCTGGAGTCCAATAACACGAGTTCGGGGACGGGACGAGGACTGCGGGGCGGTGGCTGGTATGGAGGACCACAGCGAGGAGCGCATGTGGGGAAGAACCTAAGGAACAGGAGTTCCCAGGGCAACAGGACCTGGGCAGAGGGAGGAGACTGTGCCGGGTCCCAGAGCAGAGGCAGTCAGGGATTCTGGGTCACGGGGTCCCTGTGGCTGGAGAGCCGTGCGTGAGGGGGTTCTGTGTGGGAGGAGGACACGGGGGGCGGGTCCTGGGAGGCGCAGGGCAGGACAAGGACCAGGTGTCTCAGGGACGGTGCGTGTCTGTGACGTGTTATTGCGCCCACACTGTCTGGCAGATCGTGTTATGAGAGGAGGACACGTGGGGACCTCGGAGCAGCCTCGGCTCTCTGCACCATCAGGACCTGCAGCGTGTGACCGGACTCGTCCTTACGGGAGGCGGTTTCTCAAAGGAATTTTCGTCAGTGCCCTCTGACCTCTCCGGGGACGTGAGTGAGGAAAGGCATCAGAGCCACCAGGATCCACCCCGCCAGGTCCGTGGTTTCTAACGCTCTTTGAGAACGGACACAGAGGCACTCCAGGCGCTCCCCTGAAACGCTTCTCTGGTGAGAGTGGCCGGTCCTGTGAGGGAGGGGAGGCCATGTCCCGTCTCAGGGCACCTCTGAGGACGCGGAAACCTCACACCACACACTGGACGGTCAGGGACTTGATCGGACTCAGTTCTGCTCCCCACCTTGAAGACAGGAACGGAGTGGGATTGGAGAGCACGTGGGTGTCCGCTGAGGTGAGGGTTGGCTGGCGCTGGAGGAGACGTGCTCACTGCTTCTCCCCTGAGAGGACCTCCTCCCCCCGCTGCCATCATGCTGGTCCCAGCCGGCCAGTGCCCTCGGGCCCTCACAGGTGTGCCCCCTGGTGCCTGCAGGTCAGTGATACGGCCGCTCGTCGGTCTCCCCTCGGTCCCACGAGGCTGCACTGACGCCTCACTCCCCCACTGCTGTCCGCGACGGGCTCTCCTGCGACAGTTACCAGCCTGAGGAGATGTCACGTCTGGCCCTTTCGTTTTGAAGTCTGTCAGACTCGCCCCAGTTCATACCATGCATTGTGAAGTACTTGCACCTCGCTTTAGGGTTTTCTAGAACACGGGCGGTGCACACGTCTCAGGGGCGCAAGCGGCTTCGAAGCCCTGGCCAGGCGGTGCGATCCCCTCACGTTTCCTCACCTCAGCGGTTTGTGAAGGGCGCAGCGATCCGCACCTCGCGTTTCCCCTGCACCCGTGTTCTTAACGCGCCAGCACCACACGGCCCCACCCAGCAGTCAGCCTCGCAACGTCCCTCCTCCCGAGTCCCAGGTGAACACGACGGCGGGCCGCAGACCGACTCGCCATGAGCAGGACGCAGGTCAGCGCGCACACAGCCCTCAGAACGCCTGCTGGTCCAGGGTCGTCCCCGTGGTCGGCTGAGGAAGATGCTTCCAGGGTGGTCAGAGCTCATTGGGCGTCATTTCCGGGGCCTTCTTTTAATCCGCACACCTGTAGAAAAGCTGCCCTACCCTGGAGGATGTGAGAGGAAAGGAGGGTCAAAGAGGGTCTCAAACCTCATCTATGCCGCATGGCCTGCTCTGGCCTCATGGGAGGTGGGCCCTAACCCAGCTTGGCCTGTTCCCTTGAGCTGACTCAGGTCAAGGCTGCACCTGCCCAGGCACCTGCAGGGACAATGGTTCTCACCAGGTCATGGGAAGAACTATTCTTAACTTTGCAATTACTTTTACATCAAAGTTGACAGAAATATAATATGTATATTAAATAATTATTATGCAAATTGGCTGGTTGAGTCTATGTACTGTGTTTCTTTGGATGTGAGGAGACGTGGGGAACAGTTTTTCTTTTTTTTCCAATACCAATCTGAATGATCCATAATCAAATTATGAGATCCACCGATCGGGTCCACACTTATTCTGAAACGCGAAGAGGATGCCTTTTGACCCGATTCCAAAGTGCTTCTAAACCAAGTGTCCTCATTTCTCACACCTAGGCCACGTGTGTCAGAAAGGGAACAAAATGTCCAAGGACCAAGAAGGGCATAAGGGGACTGACCTCGATGCCTGCACACTCATCAGAAACAGGCTGCGCCACACGCAGATTTCTCTCCAGCCCCAGGATAAGCCCTCTTGGGATGTGGACGCTCACTGCTCTCTCCTCACACAGAGCTCAGGTCTCTGGGAAGCAGCTCTGTGGTCTAGATGAAGATGTGACTATGGGTCTTCTCCCGTGCCTGGGACAGCCCCCAAAGTGAGTGTGTCTGATGCCAGAGGGACTCTGGGATGCCTGTGACTGTACGTGACTGACAGGACTGATGCTCCTTGTCCCCAGGTGTCCTGTCCAAGACGCATCTGTTAGAGTCGGGCCCAGGGCAAGTGAAGCCCTCACAAACCCATTCACTCTCCTGTGCCGTCTCTGGATTCTATAACCCAGTCGGGGGTCATTGCTGGAGCTGAATCTGCCAGACCTCACGGAAGGGGCCGAAGTGGTTGGTTACATGCATTACGGAAGGAACACTTACAACAGCCCGACTCTTACAAGACGCATTTCTATCTCCAGAGACACATCCATAAACCAGTTCTCCCTGCAAGTGAATTGCATGGCCACAGAGGACACGCTGGTGTGTGACTGTGTAAGAAACAGTGAGGGATTTCAGTGGGAGTCCAGACACAAGGCTCCTGTGGGATACAGGAGGGCTGTGCTGCAGGGGACACTCAGGACTCCAGGGGGCTTAGATCACCAGAAGGAACTCATGTCACCAGAGGACACTCAGGACACCAGGGTCTCTCACAACACCAGACAATGCTCAGAACCTCAGGGGGCATTAGGAAACACGGAGGACAAGGACAACTCAAGGACCAGGTGCCGATGGAAGTTACGGATTTTTCCTGTCAGAGTCTGGGGCTTGCTGTCTATAATCGTGTCCCCGGGACTCCCCTCTAGAGCTATAGGTCTGTGATTACTTACCACTGAAGTCTCTGATTTTTCAAATTGTATTGGAATCATCATAATATTCTCACATGAACCAAAGCACCTTTTCCATTACAGATGAGCAAAGGCACAGGTTTAGATCAGCACACAATTAAAGTCTGTGGGTGAAAGGTGGAACTGTTCTACACCACTCTATTTCAAGAAGGGCTTAAAAAATTCATGTGCCTTTCTTGATCCAAATGCCTAAAAGAGATGACTCCTGTGTCACACAGAAACGACCATGCTTAGACCACCATCTACCTCTGTCATGGTCTGGGAGTTATCACCAGGCTCTGTATTCAGCACCAATGACAAAAGGCTTTAGCGAAGCACCTGGGGGCCTGATCTTGTGTTTCCCGATTTGGAGGTCAGGAGGTATGTTCTCAGGAATAAAAAACTCTGTGGATTTTACATCAGGAAACGTAATTTGATTACATCCTCTTGGATGAAATATGAGATTAAATGTGTGGTCTGCAAACAACTGTAATTTCCATGCTACTCCGCAATGCATTATCCCTTCCTCCTGTGGGGTATCCTGGCTGAGAGGTGCCCTTCTCAAGAGGAACTGTCAAACGTCCTGTGAGAAGACCTGTTCCTATCCTCGTTGGGTTCTCTCTATGTACATGTGTATTCATTCCTTCTCTGAATCGAAGAGCAGAGATATATTTAATTCCTGCATCTCAGAGTCACAGTTGGTCCTGCACACCTGCGGCCTGCAGAGACACCAGCTACGTCAATAAAGTCAGGTGTATCCATGATGCAGAAACCACCAGCGGCTCCCTCGTCTTTTATGTTGCTGGGCTCTAACCACAGGATGTAGAATTCAGGTGCCTGCTGGGCTATCCCCTCTGAGCTCCATGTGTGTGGGGGGGAATTTAGTGTGCTGTCCAGATGTCGAGAACACCAACAGTTGTATCTATCAGTCCACTTATTTGGCACTTAAATTAGGTATTTAATCCCAACATTGCTAGATTGGTACAAAATTTTCAAAATAATTGAGTGATGACAATCTCCCAACAGAGAAAAATCCAGTTCCAGATGAATTCAAGGGTGAATTCTACCACAGCATCAGGATCAGTTAACATCTCCTCCAAGACTTCTTCTCAAACTCTTATAAGAATTCAAAGAAGAGGAACAGTTCAAACTCATTCATGGAGGGGACCATTACACTTATATTGAAACCCAGTGAGGACGCTAAGAAAAATGCACGGCTGATATTCCTGATGAACATGAATGCAAAAATTCTCACTTCACTCAGAAACTTAACAGCATGTTAAAAGGATCACTTGCCATGATCCAATGGAATTTATTTCTAGAATTCTAGTAGGATTCAAAATATGTAAATCAAAAATGTGATATACCACATTTGCAGAGAAGTGAAGGGAAAAACAATATCATCACATAGATATAAAAAGCAGAAAGCATTGTTTAAAAATTCAAAATCTATTCATGATTAAAATTCCAGCAAATTTGGTACAGAGGATATACCTTTTATGAACAAGATGACAGAAGAGGTAAAAGCTGTGCTGCCTTTCCTCATGGCCACCTCAAAATTACAATGAAACTACAGCAGCAACCATCATTGGGAATCACATGAAGTCTAGCTGAACAGTCCTCCACATGGAGACACACAGCAAAGGCCACCTTGAGACTGGTAGGAGGGATGGATCTACAAAACGGGCTGATCCAACAGCCATGGTTGGCAGTTTAGAATCAGGAGGACCAGCTCAGCTGCAGAGGACCTAGAGAAGTGAGGGATTTGAACCCAAGACTGTGTTGCCTAGCCCAAGTTTCCTGGGCAAGGAAAGGAAGTTCCTGCAACTTATGTCTATGAAAACTGGCAAGATGGTCTCAGTGAACAGAGTTGTGAGAGTTTCAGACATTTCTTTAAATGTCTGCACAAGGACTTACCACTTATAAACTCGCTCTAAGTTTCAGTGCTGGGGGAGAGGCTGCAAAAGTGCTAGGGACATACGAGAGGGGGAATTGTTGGGCTTCACGGTGGGGGTTGGAAGGACAACTTTTCCCCAGACAAATGTGCTGGCAGAGACCATTGTTCCTTTTTGAGCACTCTCCACCTGCCTTGCAGACGCAGGTGAGTGCCATATCTGAGTCTCCATCAACCTGGCTTACAACACTTGCCCTGCCCAGGTGATTCCCTGGACCCAACCCTCCATATGCGTGGGCCCACACACGCCGCTTCCAGTGGATTGTCCATAGAAACAGCTTGCCATGGCCGATGCTGCAGACTGTTTCCTAAAGTCTCTCGAATATTTGCCAACTCCAAACAGGCAGCGATGCGTTGGTGTACTCTTGCTGACATCTTGCTGAGTAGTCTCAAGCCTGGAACTCATATAGCCTCAGTTAATGTCTTGGCCTCTTGAGGCACTTCCCGCCCAATGTGAATTGGAATCCAACAGCTGATGTCATACTACACAGAATATTGGAAAGAGATCCTTAAAAGTGAGTGTGCCCACTGTGACTGATTCTATTCAGCACAGAACAGAAGATCCTTGTCAGGATCGTTATGCAAGAAAAAGAAATAAACCTTGTCTTACTCAGAAAAGAGGGAGTTAAATTACCTCATTTTGCATATTTGCAGATTGACTTAATCTTTATGCTGAAAATCCTCACATTGCACCAGAAAAATAATAGAACTAAAAACCGAATTCTAGAAAGTTGGAAAATGCAAATCCACAGACACAAATGATTTGCACTCCTTCACAAAAACAACAGAATATCTCCATGGTTCTAGATAACGTGTGGGGCTATCTCAGAGGAAAGTAAAAAAAGATGTCTTGAACTGGTGATCAACAAGGAAAATTTCAACCTCATGAATCAAGATGCCGACCTGACCTGTCTCCCTTGGCGTAGAAAGATCCTCAGCTGAGTGTCCACTTCCATTCTCCTCATTCTGCTTTCCACAGGACACCAGGACAAACACGTCACACGAGTTCCCCACCGTCCTGACAAGGACGGCCTCCCTCCAGGTTCCAATGAGAAGCTTCCGGCACCATCGAGCGCCTTTCACGATGGCGTCGTCACCCACATTTCCGCATCTGCTCAGCACGGCTGAGGTTTCCTCCACGAAGACTGAGGCTGCCCCCCGGCTCCCGTCTTCCTCTCTGAGCTCCCCCCAGATCCTCCTCTCCAGGCCCGTGCACAGCATGGAGGCTTTAACACGCAGCTAACACACTTCCAGCCTCTTTGCTCCGCCTGGCTCCAATGCAGCGTGCAGTCTTACTTTCTGTTACAGCAGCACCCGCATCTCTCTGTACCGATTTCATAGTCCATGGGAGCTGCTGTAGAAAAGTAACAGAGATGAAGCAGCTGAATGAGACACTGGAATTAACTTCACACAGTCCTGGGGGAGAGGAGTCCTTCGTAAAGACAACCACAGACGCAGCATCTTGAGGTCTCGATTCCTGGTTCACACACGGCCTTTTGTGCCCTCACTAGGGGAGGTGCTTCTAATATTCAGGACACTGGATTTTGAATGATTAACTGTTTCTAGTTAAACTTTTGTACTTTCCAGGGCTGTGCTTTCTGGAGGCCTACTACATGCGCAGGCTGAATGTGGACTCATACTTGTCTGGGGCACCTGAAAATCCAGACCGGGGTGCAGTATCTGCGATGTCACTCAACTGATATGTTGAAGGCAATTTATTGATTTGCACTTAGTGCAGCTTGCTGGTCACTGTGGCTGTGTGTCATAAGGATAAGAACATTTTCTCAGGTCTCTATAATCTACAGGCTGAGAATTGGCTTTCCTTGTAGAGTCTGTGGATTGGACTAACACGGAGGTGGACGCACTCATCGGAAGAATACTCAGCACTGACTCCCACCACACGCTGCATTTCCAATTACGATGCTGAGGATGGAACACGGACATCACGTATGTGTGTGCGATTCCAACTGTGCACGTCATCCTGGCGTGGCTGTGGCTGACAGAGCTCTACCACAGCAAGACGACTACCGTACACGTGCAGGTATCAGCAGACAGAGAAAGTCAGAGGCGCAGAGAGTGACACTCAGATGGGACAGACGCCTGCCACACCCCTGTGACCCTGGTTCTCGCACGTGCTCTCCGTCAGCACTAGAGGCAGCAAATCCCACACGCGCTCATACAGGATGGAGACCTGCACCTCACTGGGGACGTCCCCTCTGTCCTGGAGGTGGCCCAGGGGAGCAGTGGGGTGCACTGGGGAGTTTGTAGGGCCAGGCACATGAGTTAGCTATTACACTCATGAACTCTCAATACTACCAAGGTCTCTGGGATCCTGTTTGGCCTTGTTCACCTGTGATGCAGGTATCTGACATCACATGATGGTGCTAAGTGTATAGTAACACATGTCACAATAAAAGCCATATTTCACCAAATGAGTTCATTGCCTCCATGTGCCCAGAGACACCCACGCCTGCTCTGGGTCTCTGCCCGCTCTGTGGGTCCCCAACCCCAGAGCTCCTTATACAGCCATGCAAATAGGGCCCCTCTGCTGATAAAAGGCAGCCCAGCCCCGAGCCTGCAGCTCTGGGACAGGCGCCCAGCCCCGCGACTCCCAGGTGTCCCCATCCCGGGATCAGGTCGGAACACGCACCCGCACCATGGCGTTTGGGCTCAGCTGGGTTTTCCTCGTCGCTGTTTTACGAGGTGACTGATGGGGAACGAGGGCACTGAGTACGTGAGTGGGTGTGAGTGAGGCACAGGGACGTGTGACCGTTTCCTGACCCTGATGTGTCTGTGTTCACAGGTGTCCAGTGTGAGGTGCAGCTGGTGGAGTCTGGGGGAGACGTGGTGCGGCCCGGGGGGTCTCTGCGACTCTCCTGTGTGGCCTCTGGATTCACCTTCAGCAGCTACTGGATGACTGGGTCCGCCAGGCCCGGGGAAGGGGCTGGAGTGGGTCTCATACTTAATACTGATGGTGGTAGCACATACTACGCTGACTCCGTGAAGGGCCGCTTCACCATCTCCAGAGACAACGCCAAGAACACGCTGTATCTGCAAATGAGCAGCCTGAAGGCTGAGGACACGGCCGTGTATTACTGTGCGAAGACACAGTGAGGTGACTTCAGTGTGAGCCCAGTCACAAACCTCCCTGAGGGAGACTGGAGGAGCGGCCACCACCAGGGGGCGCTCAGGGCGCACACAGCTCAGCACACACAGACCAGCCCAGCAGCAGGTGCAGAGGGAGCTGGGGAAGCGGCTTCCTGGTGGGAGCAGCGATTTCCTCTCAGGTCTCTCAGCTGCCTCCCAGGAGAATCACTGCTTCTTCTTCGTGGCTCTAATTTTCCACATTCTCACTGAAGATGAGAAACAAAGAAGTAGCCTGTCTGTAGGTCACATCATCAGTGCCTGGGGACCTTTCCTGCAGCAGCTTTCAGTGTGTCCTTTCTGATTTCTTGACAGAGAGACCCCCTGAGGGCTTTGTGTCCCTGAGGCTGGGAACTGTTTCCACACAGAGAGACACACACAGTGCAGGGCCCTGTGTGCCGAGCTCAGGCTCTGACCCCACAGACACACGCTGTCCCCACGTGGGCCTCCTTCAGACAGGACACAGGGCCCACAAGGGAGCATCTGTCCCAGGACTCTATCCAATGCCATTTCTGTCCTGTCTACCACACACTACCCTCCAGTTCTCTACTTACTCACGTGTATTTTGAAACCCTTTCAAAATGACCACGTGACATCTACTGTCCTAATCTCACTACTTCTTTTCAACATCCTGAGCTCCATGGGGCTGGAGCCCAGCTCTGTCTCATAGTGTCCACCCTGGCCAGTCACAGAATAGGGATTATGTGCATATATGACATTCACCTGTCCCCAGTCATCTGCTATTATTAATCTAACATGTCGGTCCATGTGGGCCCCCCAGGCAGGTTATACTCAGGGAGTCTAAAGGTGACCTGCTTGCCCTACGTGTCATGCACACTTATGATTCAAGGTCACACGGGAACTATTGAAGGACATGTCTGTCAGGTGGGGGCACAGCTGGTTGCTGACCAGTGGGCACCACTAAGAACTCACAACCCTTATGACAGAGGACGTCGGATGGACGCACCTGTACAGAGCACCGCGTGGGACACCTCATCGGTGTCTGTGGTGAGACAGGGTCAGGGAACACGTTGGATGAGCCGGTCACTTCTCGTGGCGCTTCTTTTCCAGACTCCTGTCCTAGTGGGGTGGAACCACCACACCATGACACCACTTAGCCTTTCTTGCCTCCTTAAAGCCCAATTGAAAATACTATCATTGAGAATTCAAACTCTACCATGCGAAGTTTGAGAGTCACAATTCCGTCCATAAAATTATACCTATAAACTCCAAAATCCATGGCTCTCTCTTATGGAAAATAAACTCTAACCCAATGTCCCCAAATATCTTACTCGTTACAGCATCAGCTCAAAGTGTAAAGTGCAAAGTCTCATCTAAACATCATCTCATCGGATATTGGTGGATCTTGACGTATGATTCATCCTGAAGCGAACGTCCTCTCATGGTATGAACCTACAAATGCAGACACGTTATGTGCCTCCAACATGTGATGATGGGGCAGTCACAGGGTAGACATTCCCATCCTGAAAGGGATGAAGAGGAAAGAAAGAGAAATTGTTGGGCCAACGCTGGTCCACAACCCAGCAAGGCAATCCCGCCAGGCTTTGATGTTGGCGATGGTCCGCTCTGGCTGGATGCCCCTGCTCTGTACCCTCTGGATGTGGTCCCACCTCGCAGACCCACTGAGGTGCCGTCTCACCCTCTGGGCCCCATAGGGAAGTCTCGCTGCAGCTCTGCAGGGCGGTGGTCACACCCGCAGGCTCCCTAGGTGGCAGTGACACTTGAGCTTGACTTGGTAGTCGTGTCACCTGTTAAATCTAGGTGGTGGCTCAAGACTCTGAAAGCAAAGGAGTCCTCCCTGACGGTCCCCGGCTCCTCCAAGGCTGTTCTTCCTTTTCTTAAACAGAACGGGTGCTCACAGGCAACGTGGGTTATGATCCGTCTCTGTAGAATCCAAGAGGCCTGACCACCTTCCTCCATTCTGCCCCATGAGTTCGTCCCATTGATTTCCAAATGACAGTGTTTGTGCTGGAATAACCAGTTCTGATCCGGCTGGTGCAGAGATGGCTGATGAATCCTGCTGGTCTTGTCCATGAAGTTTTCTGTCAGATTGTTGTTCAGCACCTCCTATCCTGCCTGCTTCATAAGAAACTCCACACTTCTGGCTCCATGGATGGGCTGGCTTCTTTCAAGTCCCTGAGTTCTGATTAGCACTACATGGTACTGCCATCTCTGATCCATCAATCTTCACATATTTAACTAGAAGCAGCAAGAAGAACCAACCACTCCTGCCCTTTGCTTAGAAATCCCGCAGCTAACCACCCACTTTCACTGCTCACAACTCTACCTTCCCCAAACCCCTGAAACCCACCAGCCAAGCTCTTTGACACTTTGTGACAAGGTCACATTTCCTGCAGAACCTGTGCCATGTTTCTCGTTTCCATGGACACCGCACCAGAATGGCTCCCATGTCACACTCCAATCACCGCTGTCCTCGTGACTGTGCTCGCATTCTCCCAGAGTGTGGGAGCTTCCTCCACGGCTCTCCCGTCCTCTCTCTGAGCTCTCCACACAATCACCTGTATCACCCCTCACAGCAAGCTGGAATTTTCTAGCAGGCACTTACAAGTCTCCCACCTCCTACCCATCACCTGCTTCCACGTCCACGTCCACCTTCTTCAGTGCTTGTTCCAGCAGCACCCACTTCTCAGTGCCACGGTCTGTCCATGTGCTCAAGTTGTCATCACAACATCAATGACTATGGCTTAAATGACAGAAATTTTTATCACATTGTGGGGATGGGAATTCCAGGTCAGTGTGCGAGATCTTGATTCCTGGTGAGAATCCTTCCCTCAGGAGACAGCTGACCTCTGGTGCAATGTCACGTGCTGGAGAAAGGGAGAGATGTGTCTCTTTTGCCCCCTCTTCTCACAAGGCCACCAGGTCCAGGGTGAGGACTCACCCTTACAGTCTCATTTAACCCTAACACTTCCTAAGAACCCTTCTGCCATACAGTCCATGGTGTGTCTGGCTTCACCACATGAGTGGTGGGCATACAGCTCACACATTAGAGAGGACCCAGGTTAACTGTGAGCAGGTTCGCTGACCAGAAGGACGTTCACCACGTTCCTGGTTACGTCGGCACAGGCACAGGTTCCTGACAGCAGCGCTTACGAGATGTCCTCACGCAGAGGCCAGTGCCTCCCGGACGTGATCGTGGACCTCGTGCCCCAGCGCATCCTGGAGACCAGGACTCCTGCGTCTCCTCCCGCCTGCTCCTAGCCCCCGCTGGACAGAGCGCTCTCGTGGGATGGCTCGTGTATCAGGAGTGACACTTCCTGGCCCTGGTGTGAGGTGACACGTGCACCTTTTGGGACCAGCCAGGGAGACCGATGCCCTTTTAAAATGTGACCTCACCTGAGGTCCAGCAGGTCCCTTTCCTGTTGTTCTTTCCACATTGCAGCTTTTGGAAGAGACTTGACTTTGTTCAGTGATTTCATGTCCAGTGATGTCTGCCTGTCCAGATGCCACTTACACATAGTGAGATTGGATCCCCACATCTAATAACAGGTGAAAGGTCACCCCTGAGCACACATCTGGTGTGTGCATCTAATTCACTGAATACTGAAGGTGGACTCTGCATTGAGCCACATGGTGTGTATATGCAGAGTTCCTCAGAAGTGTCCTTCATTAGAGACACCTAAAGAACATAAATGGTCCAGCAAGTCTGCAACAGATCGGGACTCAGGGAAGGGCTGCCTGTGTTAGCGTATTCGTCTGCCACAGGCTAGGGTCTCCCTGGTGGTTCACAAAGCCCTTGCTTAGGATCTCTCTGCATAGGAATTAGGAGTGAACGAGGACAATTCTGTATATCAAGAGGTGAAGCCAGAAACATGTGGTGTCCCTGATGGAGCATCCTCAATTCAGGGAACAGACATTCAATGCTGTCCTAGAAACACTGTGAGTCATGCCCTCTGAGCCCAGATGGAAGCTTCCCCTGCAGGATGGGGGCTGGGCTGCAGGGGGTGATCAGGACCCGCCCAGCAAGGGTTGTGTACCCAGAGTAGGTGCAGAGGGTGTGAGGGAAGGGATTCCTCTGAGAGCCTAGAGATTCCTCTTTCTACAAATCATTTAAATTTCCAAAAAGACAGAGACTGCAGAAGCAAAAGTAGATATTCCAGCTATCAGACCCATTTGCCAATATCGAGAAGGCAATAAGAACCACATACCAAGGTGCAGGTCTGGGGCTTCTAGACGTCTGAATTGTGATGAACTGGTGGCAGGGCGTGTTTACGAGGTGTGGCATGTAAGAGACACACTGACCAGGATATACGAGGTCTGACATCAGAGCCCAGATGGATCCCCATGTCACTCAAGGAAGGTGCACAGTGAGGAGACATCTTTTTGGACTCGTTCCTCAGAGGGGAAAGCTCTGTCTGCACAGAGATTAGGGACCTGATAGGGACACATGTCCCCCAACAACAATTTGGTCCTGGGTGATCCGATGCGCACTGACCATAACCCTGTCTCATCGACCTTCTCTCAGGTGGGGCCAAGTCTTCAGCTATGAATACTCCGCCTCATGAATATGCAAATGAGCCGAGGTGCACTAGGTTAAGTAGGGACCTGTCTGTGTCCTCACAGCACCCACCATCACGCCTTCTCCACAGAGGCCCTGACGGCACCTCCCTCAGCATGGACTGGAGCTGGAGCATCCTCCTCCTGGTGGCAGTGGTGACAGGTAAGGGGATCCCCAGCCTCTCCACAGGTGTCCACGCCCAGGTGCAGCTGGTGCAGTCTGGGGCCGAGGTGAGGAAGCCTGGGGCCTCCGTGAAGGTCTCCTGCAAGGCTTCCGGATACGCCTTCACCAGCTATGCTATGAATTGGGTGCGACAGGCACCAGGTCAAGGGCTTGAGTGGATGGGATGGATCAACGCAAATACAGGAAAACCAACGTATGCCCAGGGCTTCTCAGGACGATTTGTGTTCTCCTTGGACACCAGTGCCAGCACGGCCTTTCTGCAGATCAATGGCCTGAGGTCGGAAGACACGGCCACATATTACTGTGCAAGAGACACAGTGTGACAGCTCACATCCTGAGAGTGACAGAAACCCTGAGGGAGAGGGCAGCTGTGCCGTGCCGAGGAAGTGACAGTGGTGACACATACTACAGCCCGTCCCTGAAGAGTCGCACCTCCATCTCCAGAGACACGTCCAAGAACCAGTTCTCCCTGCAGCTGAACTCTGTGACCCGCGGACACCGCGGTGTATTACTGTACAAGAGACACAGTGAGGGGACCTCAGTGTGAGCTCAGACACGAAGCTCCCTGAGAGACTCTGGAGGGGGAGCTGCAGGGGCCCATCAGGCCACCAGGGGGCGCTCAGGTCATACACAGCACAGCACACACAGACCAGACCAGTAGCAGGTGCAGAGGGACATGAGAAAGGGCTTCCTGTTGGCAGCAGTGATTTCCTCTCAGAGTTCTCAGCTGCCCATGGGCACAACCCTGACTTTTTCAACATGGCTCTAAATTCTCCTGTTCTCACTGCAGACTAAAATGAAAACGCATCTTGTCTGTCTGTAGACGACATGTCACTGGTGGCTGGGGACCTTCCTTCGCCAGTTTTCCATGTGTCTTTTTCACGTCTCAGCAGAGGGACCATCCTGAGGCTGTCTTCTTCCCTGTGGCTGGAAAAGACCTGCACAAAGAGAGACCGGCACAGTGCAGACCCCTGTGTGCTGAGCTCAGGCTCCCTGTCCCCACAGGCACACACTGTCCCCACATGAGCCCTCCCTTCCAGGACACATGGCCACAGGGGTAGGATCAGCCCCCAGGACGCCACACAATGCCATTTCTGTCCTGCCTACAACACAGTACGCTCCAGATCTTCTCTTACTCAGTGGATTTTGAAACCCTCCCAACACTGCCAGGTGTCGTCTACTGTCCTAACTACACTAAGTCTGTCCTTCACCCTGAGCTCCATGGGGCTGGAGCTGAACTCAATCTCCCAGCCTCCACCCTGGCTGGTCACAACGGAGAGATTATGTAAATACTTTGGATTCACCTGTCCCAAGTTCATCTCCTGTTGTTTTTCTAACACATCTGTCCATTAGTGGATCCCCCAGACACGTTAACCTCAGTGATACTAATGTGACTTCCTTAGCATACATGTCATGCACAATGCGAATCATGGTAACACAGGCACTATTGAAGGACAGGTCTGGGTCAGGTGGGGGCACAGCTGGCTGCTGTCCCATGGGCAGCACTAAGAACTCAGAAACCTGATGAAAGAAAATACCTTGAAGGAGCAATGTACACAGAGCATCAAGCTAAACACCTCATTGTTGCCATGGTGATCCAGGAGTCAGGGTACACGTTGGATGTGCTGGTCACTTCTCATGTCTCCCTCTTTACACAAAGCTCAAGTCGTTGTGGGTGGGACCACCACACCGTGACCTCACTTAGCCTTTCAAGCCTCCTCAATGTGCTGTTTTAAACAGCAACATTGAGAAATCAGATTACAGGGTAATGATTTTGAATAGCAGAATCCATCCGTAGGATTCCACCAACGGAACTTAAAATTCATGTCTTTCTTTATGTAAAATGCATTACCTCTAACCCAACTCTCCCAAATGTCATACCCATTGCAGAACCAACTCTAAAGTCTTAGGTCCAAATCTCAACGAAGCATCATCTCATCAGATATGGTGAAACTTGGCATATGATTCAATCTGAGACGACAATCCTCTCCAACTGAGAGTCTATAAAACATGATGAATTATGTGCTTCCAAACTACGATGGAGGGGCCGGCAGAGGGCAGAGCCCCCCATTCCACAATGGCTACAGAGGAGAGAGGGAAGGAGCGGAGGACGGCAAGCTGGCCCAAACACTAGCGAGGCAAGCCCCATGGGATGGGAGGTTGGAGACAATCCTCTTTGGCTGGATGCCTGCACGCTGTGCCCTGTGCTTGGAGGTCACTTCGTGGACACACTGAGGTGCTGTCTCACCATCTGGACTCTCTATGACAGTCTCTCTGTGACTGTTGGTTGGCAGTCACACCCCTGTCACTGCCAGGCGGTGGACAATCCAAAGGCTTTGATTGGAGGTCGTGTCACCTCTAACACTGAGGCTATGGCCCAGGCCTAGAAATCAAGGAGTCGTCCCTGATCCTCTCTGAGTCTCCTCCAAGGCCATTCGTCCCCCTTCTTAAAAATACTGCATCTTCACGGCCAGTGTTTTGTAAAACCCGTGAAGTCTGACGTCTCCCTTCATTCCATCCCACCTCTTCTCTCCTTCATTTCAAAGAGGCATCACTTCCGCAGGACTCATTACGCCTCCCTTAGTGGATGACGCAGAGATGGCTGATGAGACCCGCTGGTCAGGCCCTAGGTTGATGGGTTGAGATTATTTTATTTATTTATTTTTACATATTATTTTTTCTTTCCCCTTCCCACTTCCCTCTGGTAACCACTAGTCCATTGTCCTTGTCCATGAGTCTCTGCTTGTTTGTCCTCTTCATTCGTTACTTTTAAGTTTACATCACATAGAAGTGATATCATGTGATTTTTTTTTATAAAATCATTTTCAGCAATGCTTCTTCTGCCCTCTTCAGAAGATACTCCACGATTTTGGCTTATGGATGGACTGGCCATTTTCACAAATCCAAATTCGGAATCACACTGGATTCATACAGCTGTCCTTGCTCCATCACTACCCTATCACACTTTCCTAGAAGCAGCAGGAGGAACCAGTCACTCCCACTCTTAGCTTAGTAAACCGTGCAGATAAATACACACTTTCACTGCTCACAGCTCTACCTTCAGCTTCACCCTAAAACCTGGCCACCCACATGCGTTCACCTTGTGAAAAGGTCACCTTTACTCCAGAGCCTGTGACCTGTTCTCGTTTCCATGGACACCGCATCAGAATGACTCCCAGTGTCCACACTCCAACCACCGCTGTCCTCGTGACTGTGTGCGCATTCTCCCAGAGTGTGGGAGCTTCCTCCACGGCTCTCCCGTCATCTCTCTGAGCTCTCCACACAGTAACCTGTATCACCCCTCACGGCAAGCTGGGAAATTTCTAGCAGGCACTTACGAGTCTCCCACCTCCTACCCATCACCTGCTTCCACGTCCACGTCCACCTTCTTCAGTGCTTGTTCCAGCAGCACCCACTTCTCAGTGCCATGGTCTGTCGCATGTGCTCAAGTTGTCATCACAACAGTCAATGACTGGGTGGCTTAAATGACAGAAATTAATTATCTCACATTGTGGGACTGGAAAATCCAAGGCAGTGTGCGGAGACCTTGATTCCTGGTGAGAAATCCTTCCCTCAGGGAAACAGCTGACTTCTAGATGCAATGTCACGTGATGGAGAAAGGGAGAGATGTGTCTCTTTTGTCCCCTCTTCTCACAAGGCCACCAGGTCCAGGGTGAAGACTCACCCTTACAGTCTCATTTAACCCTAACACTTCCTAAGACCCCTTCTGTCATACAGTCCATGGTGAGTCAGGCTTCACCACATGAGTGGTGGGCGTACAGCTCACACATAGCGAGACCCCACGGTTAACTGTGAGCAGGTTCGTTGACCAGAAGGACGTTCTTCACATTCCTCGTTATGTCGGGACAGGCACAGGTTCCTGACAGCAGCGCTTACGAGAGTTCTCACGCAGAGGCCAGTGCCTCCCGGACGTGATCGTGGACCTCGTGTCCCAGCGCATCCTGGAGGCCAGGACTCCTGCATCTCCTCCCGCCTGCTCTCAGCTCCCCCTGGGACAGAAGCTCTCATGGGTTGGCTCGTGTTTCAGGAGGACAGTTCCTGGTCCTGGTGTGAGGTGACACATGCACCTATGAGTCCAGCCAGGGGGACCGATGCCCTTTCAAATGTGACCTCACCTGAGGTCTAATGCATCTGTGCCTGTTGCACTCTCCAGACTCCAGCTTCCTGGGAGACCCTTGACATTGCTATTCCGTTCAGTGATTTCACGTCCAGGGAGGTCTCTGCAGGTGCCACTTATACGGAGTGAGTTTTGATCCCTACATCTAGTACAGGTCAAGGTGCCCTCTGAGCACACATCGAGTGTGTGCATCTCATTCACTGAATAGTGGAAGTAGATGTGCCTTGGGCAACGTAGTGTGTATCCACAGGGTTTCTCAGAAGCGTCCTTCATTAGAAAAACCTAAAGAACATAAATGGTCCAGCAAGTCTCCAAAACCTTGTGGACTCAGGGAAGAGCTGATTGTGTCACTGCATCCGTCAGCCTCAGGGAAGAGGTTCCCTTGTTTAGGATCACCCCGCACAGTAATTGGGGGTGAGTGAAGCCAATTTACTATATCAAGAGGTGAAGCCAAAAGCATACGGTGCCCCTGAGGGAGCATCCGGATGTCAGGGCACAGACATTTAATACCGTCCTAGAAACACTGTGAGTCATGCCCTCTGAGCCCAGATGGCACCTTCCCCTGCAGGATGGGGGCTGGGCTGCAGGGGGCGCTCAGGAACCACCCTGAGGGGTTGTGCATTCAGAGTAGTTCCAGAGGGTGTGAGGGAGGGGATTTCTCTGAGGGCCTGGGGCTTCCTCTTTCCACAGATCACCTAAATTTCCAATTAGACAGAGATTGCAGAAGTAAAAATAGATATTCTATTTGGCAGGACCATTTGCCAGTTTTAAGAGAGCAACAAGAACCACACTATAAGGGCAGGTCTGAAGCCTCGAGACATCTGAAGTGTGGGGAACTGGTGGCAGGGCGTGTGTTACCAGGTGTGCCATTTAGGACAGCCGGACCCAGGAATACGAGATGTGTCATAAGAGCCCAGATGCATCCAGTCTCGCCGTGTCACGCAAAAGGGATGCGCAGAGAAGAGACGTCCTGTAGGATTTTTTCTTCAGAGGGAAAAGGTCTGTCTGCACAGAGATCAGACACCTGACAGGGTCACATGTGCACAAGAAGCATTTGTACCTGGGACACCATATGCTCATTGACCACAGTTTCTGTGTCATCGATTCTCTCAGGTGGGGCCAAGTCTTCAGCTGTGAATACTCTGCCTCATGAATATGCAAATGAGCTGCGGTGCACTAGGTTAAGTAGGGACCTGTCTGTGTCCTCACAGCACCCACCATCACACCTTCCCCCACAGAGACCCTGACGGCACCTCCCTCAGCATGGACTGGAGCTGGAGCGTCCTCCTCCTGGTGGCACTGGCGACAGGTAAGGGGATCCCCAGCCCTGGGATGTTTGGGGCACCAGGGCCAGTCAGGGCTCTGCACCCACTGCTGTCTCCTCTCCACAGGTGTCCACGCCCAGGTGCAGCTGGTGCAGTCTGGGGCCGAGGTGAGGAAGCCCGGGGCCTCCGTGAAGGTCTCCTGCAAGGATTCCAAGAATACCTACAGGAGCTACTATATCCACTGGGTGCGACAGGCACCAGGTCAAGGGCTTGAGTGGATGGGAGAGGTTAACCCTAACAGTGGTAGCACAGGCTACGCGCAGAAGTTCAAGAGCAAAGTCACCTTCACTGCAGACAAGTCCACCAGCACAGCCTACATGGAGCTGAGCAGTCTGAGGCCTGAGGACACGGCCATGTATTACTGTGCGAGAGACACAGTGTGACGCCCCACATCCTGCGAGTGACAGAAACCCTGAGGGAGAGGGCAGCTGTGCGCGGCAGGACTGGTGACGGGGCAGCATGGGCACAGCCCCTTTTTCTCTTGGGTTATCAACGTGGAGATGAAGAAATGGCTTTTGGTAATTCGCTATGAAATAGTTTTTGTTCTGTTTGTTTTTCTAACGACCTTCCTGCAGAGGAAAAGAAGTAAAGAACGTCCCCTTCTGTGTAACAGGCTCCATGCCTGTTTCTCTTGCCGATTGCGGCTTCCTGGATGAATCCTGGGCCTTGGCCAGAAGGACGTGGTCGGAGCATCACACATGGTTCAGCCCCCGTCTCCAGACCGTCACTCCAGGGAGCCCCAGGGACCACTTGAGATCCAGCTGTCCTCACGTCTGGGCCTTACATGAGGACGCGGCCGTGCACAACGCTGTGCTGGGGGCACCAGTGGCCCCAGGGATGACAGTGACACCAACCTCCCATCTGGGGCCGTGGGAGGCTGGACACAGGGCAGCCTGGTAGTCACTGAGCACAGGGGCCCAGCGGCAGAGGGAAGAACAGGAGCCTGTGAAATCTCAGTCACTTTCCCTCCTAGATTCCCCTGAATCTTCTTTCTGTCACGACTCCTTATTTCCTCAGAGCCACAGTGCTGGAGCAGCTGTGTGCCCTTGTCCCTTTGACCCTCAAAGGAACATGAGGCTGAGACAGGTGTCACCTGGAATTGAACCCGTCCCTGCGCAGAGTGAGGGGCTCAGTCAGTCCCGACCCAGGTCCCCCAACTTCTGCCCTTCTTCCTCTTTCACCTCCTCCTTCCTCCTCACCCTGCTGCTCCTGGGACAGACCGAGACTGTGACAGGCGCCTAGAGCACTTCTTGTAGAATTCGCTACTGTGTTGTCTTAGCTCCACTCGTCCCTGGTCAGGGGATCCCTCCCCGGCCATTTTCTGTTTCTTCAGAGGCTGGAGTCCAATAACACGAGTTCGGGGACGGGACGAGGACTGCGGGGCGGTGGCTGGTATGGAGGACCACAGCGAGGAGCGCATGTGGGGAAGAACCTAAGGAACAGGAGTTCCCAGGGCAACAGGACCTGGGCAGAGGGAGGAGCCTGTGCCGGGTCCCAGAGCAGAGGCAGTCAGGGATTCTGGGTCACGGGGTCCCTGTGGCTGGAGAGCCGTGCGTGAGGGGGTTCTGTGTGGGGAGGAGGACACGGGTGGGGGGTCCTGGGAGGCGCAGGGCAGGACAAGGACCGGGTGTCTCAGGGACGGTGCGTGTCTGTGACGTTTATTGCGCCCACACTGTCTGGCAGATCGTGTTATGAGAGGAGGACACGTGGGGACCTCGGAGCAGCCTCGGCTCTCTGCACCATCAGGACCATGCAGCATGTGACCGGACTCGTCCTTACGGGAGGCGTTTCTCAAAGGAATTTTCGTCAGTGCCCTCTGACCTCTCCGGGGACGTGAGTGAGGAAAGCATCAGAGCCACCAGGATCCACCCCGCCAGGTCCGTGGTTTCTAACGCTCTTTGAGAACGGACACAGAGGCACTCCAGGCGCTCCCCTGAAACGCTTCTCTGGTGAGAGTGGCCGGTCCTGTGAGGGAGGGAGGCCATGTCCCGTCTCAGGGCACCTCTGAGGACGCGGAAACCTCACACCACACACTGGACGGTCAGGGACTTGATCGGACTCAGTTCTGCTCCCCACCTTGAAGACAGGAACGGAGTGGGATTGGAGAGCACGTGGGTGTCCGCTGAGGTGAGGGTTGGCCGCTGGAGGAGACGTGCTCACTGCTTCTCCCCTGAGAGGACCTCCTCCCCCCGCTGCCATCATGCTGGTCCCAGCCGGCCAGTGCCCTCGGGCCCTCACAGGTGTGCCCCCTGGTGCCTGCAGGTCAGTGATACGGCCGCTCGTCGGTCTCCCCTCGGTCCCACGAGGCTGCACTGACGCCTCACTCCCCCACTGCTGTCCGCGACGGGCTCTCCTGCGACAGTTACCAGCCTGAGGAGATGTCACGTCTGGCCCTTTCGTTTTGAAGTCTGTCAGACTCGCCCCAGTTCATACCATGCATTGTGAAGTACTTGCACCTCGCTTTAGGGTTTTCTAGAACACGGGCGGTGCACACGTCTCAGGGGCGCAAGCGGCTTCGAAGCCCTGGCCAGGCGGTGCGATCCCCTCACGTTTCCTCACCTCAGCGGTTTGTGAAGGGCGCAGCGATCCGCACCTCGCGTTTCCCCTGCACCCGTGTTCTTAACGCGCCAGCACCACACGGCCCCACCCAGCAGTCAGCCTCGCAACGTCCCTCCTCCCGAGTCCCAGGTGAACACGACGGCGGGCCGCAGACCGACTCGCCATGAGCAGGACGCAGGTCAGCGCGCACACAGCCCTCAGAACGCCTGCTGGTCCAGGGTCGTCCCCGTGGTCGGCTGAGGAAGATGCTTCCAGGGTGGTCAGAGCTCATTGGGCGTCATTTCCGGGGCCTTCTTTTAATCCGCACACCTGTAGAAAGGAGCTGCCCTACCCTGGAGGATGTGAGAGGAAAGGAGGGTCAAAGAGGGTCTCAAACCTCATCTATGCCGCATGGCCTGCTCTGGCCTCATGGGAGGTGGGCCCTAACCCAGCTTGGCCTGTTCCCTTGAGCTGACTCAGGTCAAGGCTGCACCTGCCCAGGCACCTGCAGGGACAATGGTTCTCACCAGGTCATGGGAAGAACTATTCTTAACTTTGCAATTACTTTTACATCAAAGTTGACAGAAATATAATATGTTATATTAAATAATTATTATGCAAATTGGCTGGTTGAGTCTATGTACTGTGTTTCTTTGGATGTGAGGAGACGTGGGGAACAGTTTTTCTTTTTTTTCCAATACCAATCTGAATGATCCATAATCAAATTATGAGATCCACCGATCGGGTCCACACTTATTCTGAAACGCCGAAGAGGATGCCTTTTGACCCGATTCCAAAGTGCTTCTAAACCAAGTGTCCTCATTTCTCACACCTAGGCCTCGTGTGTCAGAAAGGGAACAAAATGTCCAAGGACCAAGAAGGGCATAAGGGGACTGACCTCGATGCCTGCACACTCATCAGAAACAGGCTGCGCCACACGCAGATTTCTCTCCAGCCCCAGGATAAGCCCTGACTGGGATGTGGACGCTCACTGCTCTCTCCTCACACAGAGCTCAGGTCTCCGGGAAGCAGCTCTGTGGTCTAGATGAAGATGTGACTATGGGATCTTCTCCCGTGCCTGGGTACAGCCCCCAAAGTGAGTACCTCTGATGCCAGACAAGGGACTCTGGGATGCCTGTGACTGTACGTGACTGACAGGACTGATGCTCCTTGTCCCCAGGTGTCCTGTCCAAGACGCATCTGTTAGAGTCGGGCCCAGGGCAAGTGAAGCCCTCACAAACCCATTCACTCTCCTGTGCTGTCTCTGGATTCTATAACCCAGTCGGGGGTCATTGCTGGAGCTGAATCTGCCAGACCTAACGGAAGGGGCCGAAGTGGTTGGTTACATGCATTACGGAAGGAACACTTACAACAGCCCGACTCTTACAAGACGCATTTCTATCTCCAGAGACACATCCATAAACCAGTTCTCCCTGCAAGTGAATTGCATGGCCACAGAGGACACGCTGGTGTGTGACTGTGTAAGAAACAGTGAGGATTCAGTGGGAGTCCAGACCAAGGCTCCCTGAGGGATACAGGAGGGCTGTGCTGAAGGGGACACTCAGGACACCAGGGGGTGCTTAGATCACCAGAAGGAACTCATGTCACCAGAGGACACTCAGGACACCAGGGTCTCTCACAACACCAGACAAGGCTCAGAACCTCAGGGGGCATTAGGAAACACGGAGGACAAGGACAACTCAAGGACCAGGTGCCGATGGAAGTTACGGATTTTTCCTGTCAGAGTCTGGGGCTTGCTGTCTATAATCGTGTCCCCGGGACTCCCCTCTAGAGCTATAGGTCTGTGATTACTTACCACTGAAGTCTCTGATTTTTCAAATTGTATTGGAAATCATAATATTCTCACATGAACCAAAGCACCTTTTCCATTACAGATGAGCAAAGGCACAGGTTTAGATCAGCACACAATTAAAGTCTGTGGGTGAAAGGTGGAACTGTTCTACACCACTCTATTTTCAAGAAGGGCTTAAAAAATTCATGTGCCTTTCTTGATCCAAAAGCCTAAAAGAGATGACTCCTGTGTCACACAGAAACGACCATGCTTAGACCTACCATCTACCTCTGTCATGGTCTGGGAGTTATCACCAGGCTCTGTATTCAGCACCAATGACAAAAGGCTTTAGCGAAGCACCTGGGGGCCTGATCTTGTGTTTCCCAGATTTGGAGGTCAGGCGGTATGTTCTCAGGAATAAAAAACTCTGTGGATTTTACATCAGGAAATGTAATTTGATTACATCCTCTTGGATGAAATATGAGATTAAATGTGTGGTCTGCAAACAACTGTAATTTCCATGCTACTCCGCAATGCATTATCCCTTCCTCCTGTGGGGTATCTTGGCTGAGAGGTGCCCTTCTCAAGAGGAACTGTCAAACGTCCTGTGAGAAGACCTGTTCCTATCCTCGTTGGGTTCTCTCTATGTACATGTGTATTCATTCCTTCTCTGAATCGAAGAGCAGAGATATATTTAATTCCTGTATCTCAGAGTCACAGTTGGTCCTGCACACCTGCGGCCTGAAGAGACACCCCAGCTACCGTCAATAAAGTCAGGTGTATCCATGATGCAGAAACCACCAGCGGCTCCCTCGTCTGTTTATGTTGCTGAGCTCTAACCAGGTTGTAGAATTCAGGTGCCTGCTGGGCTATCCCCTCTGTGCTCCATGTGTGGGGGGGAGAATTTAGTGTGCCGTCCAGATGACGAGAACACCAACAGTTGTATCTATCAGCACACTTATTTGGCACTTAAATTAGGTATTTAATTCCAACATTGCTAGATTGGTACAAAATTTTCTAAATAATAAGTAGTGATGACAATCTCCCAACAGAGAAAAATCCAGTTCCAGATGAATTCAAGGGTGAATTCTACCACAGCATCAGGATCAGTTAACACTCCTCCAAGACTTCTTCTCAAACTCTTATAAGAATTCAAAGAAGAGGGAACAGTTCTAAACTCATTCATGGAGGGGACCATTACACCTATATTGAAACCCAGTGAGGACGCTAAGAAAAATGCACGGCCGATATTCCAGATGAACATGAATGCAAAAATTCTCATTACACTAGAAACATAACAGCATGTTAAAAGGATCACTTACCATGATCCAATGGAATTTATTTCTAGAATTCTAGTAGGATTCAAAATATGTAAATCAAAAATGTGATATACCACATTTGCAGAGTGAAGGGAAAACAATATCATCACATAGATATGAAAACCAGAAAGCATTGTTTAAAAATTCAAAATCTATTCATGATTAAAATTCCAGCAAATTTGGTACAGAGGGATATACCTTTTATGAACAAGATGACAGAAGAGGTAAAAGCTGTGCTGCCTTTCCTCATGGCCACCTCAGAATTACAATGAAACTACAGAGCAACCATCATTGGGAATCACATGAAGTCTAGCTGAACAGTCCTCCACATGGAGACACACAGCGAAGGCCACCTTGAGACTGGTAGGAGGGATGGATCTACAAAACGGGCTGATCCAACAGCCATGGTTGGCAGTTTAGAATCAGGAGGACCAGCTCAGCTGCAGAGGACCCTAGAGAAGTGAGGGATTTGAACCCAAGACTGTGTTGCCTAGCCCAAGTTTCCTGGGCAAGGAAAGGAAGTTCCTGCAACTTATCAATGAAAACTGGCAAGATGGTTCTCAGTGAACAGAGTTGTGAGAGTTTCAGACATTTCTTTAAATGTCTGCACAAGGACTTACCACTTATAAACTTGCTCTAAGTTTCAGTGCTGGGGGAGAGGCTGCAAAAGTGCTAGGGACTTACGAGAGGGGGAATTGTTGGGCTTCACGGTGTGGGTTGGAAGGACAACTTTTCCCCAGACAAATGTGCTGGCAGAGACCATTGTTCCTTTTTGAGCACTCTCCACCTGCCTTGCAGACGCAGGTGAGTGCCATATCTGAGTCTCCATCAACCTGGCTTACAACACTTGCCCTGCCCAGGTGATTGCCTGGACCCAACCCCTCCATATGCGTGGGCCCACACACGCCGCTTCCAGTGGATTGTCCATAGAAACAGCTTGCCATGGCCGATGCTGCAGACTGTTTCCTAAAGTCTCTCGAATATTTGCCAACTCCAAACAGGCAGCGATGGGCGTTGGTGTACTCTTGCTGACATCTTGCTGAGTAGTCTCAAGCCTGAACCTGGTACAGCCAGCCTCAGTCAATGTCTTGGCCTCCTGAGGCAATTCCAAGCCCAATGTGAATTGGAATCCAACAGCTGATGTCATACTACACAGAATATTGGAAAGAGATCCTTGAAAGTGAGTGTGCCCTCTGTGGCTGACTCAATTCGGCACAGAACCGGAAGTTCTTGTCAGGATCGTTATGCAAGAAAAAGAAATAAACCTTGTCTTACTCAGAAAAGAGGGAGTTAAATTACCTCATTTTGCATATTTGCAGATTGACTTAATCTTTATGCTGAAAATCCTCACATTGCACCAGAAAATTAATACAACTAAAAACCGAATTCTAGAAAGTTGGAAAATGCAAATCCACAGACACAAATGATTTGCACTCCTTCACAAAAACAACAGAATATCTCCATGGTTCTAGATAACGTGTGGGGCTGTCTCAGGGGGAAGTAAAAAAAGATGTCTTGAACTGGCTGAACCACAAGGAG
>PUFA01001287.1:0-46747 GCA_003508835.1 Eonycteris spelaea
CTTGCCCTGCCAGCCTTCCCCTGCCAGCCTAGGCTTACCCTGAGACCTGGCAGCCTAGCCCTAACCTTAGCCCTGACCGCCTAGCCCTGACAGACTACCGCTCACAGTCTGGCCCTGCCAGCCTAGCCCTCAGTCTACTTCTGCTAATCTTGCTTTCTCAGCCTTACCCTACCAGCTGATCCCTCACCTGGGACCTGACACCCTACCCTACCTTACCCCTGAACGACTAGCCCTCAGCCTAGCCCTGCAAATTTCCCTGTCAGCCTTGCCTGCCAGCCTTCCCCTGCCAGGCTAGCCCTACCCTGAGACCTGGCACGCTACCCCTAACCTTAGCCCTGACCGCCTAGCCCTGACAGACTAGCGTTCACAGTCTAGCCCTGCCAGCCTTGCCCTGTCAGCTTAGTCCTCACAGCCTTGCTCTGCCAGTCTAGCCCTGACAGACTACCCCTGACAGCCTTGCCCTGCCAGCATAGCCCTAACCTTAGCCCTGACAGAGAAGCCCTCAGCCTAGCCTGCCAATCTTGCCCTGTCAGCCTTACCCTATCCTTATCTTTCACAGTCTACTCTGCCATACTAGCCCTGCGAGCCTTTTCCTATGAGCCTTGCCCTGGCAGCCTTGCCCTGGCAGCCTAGTCCTCACTGTTCTAAGCCTGAACGCTTACCCTTCACAATCTAGCCCTGACAGCCTACCGCTAACCTTAGTCCTGCAAGCCTAGCCCTCGTACTCTAGCCCTGCCAGCCTGCCTTCAGTCTAGCCCTCTGTCCTGTCCTGTGAGCCTAGTCCTCAGTCTGACCCTGCCAGCCTAGCCCTCAGTCTAGCCCTGCCAATCTTGCCCTCTCAGCCTAACCCTAACCTTAGCTTTCACAGTCTAGCCCTGCCATCCTAGCCCTGCCATCCTAGCCCTGCGAGCCTTTTCCTATGAACCTTGCCCTGGCAGCCTTGCCCTGGCAGCCTAGTCCTCACTGTTCTACGCCTGAACGCTTAGCCTTCACAATCTAGCCCTGACAGCCTACCGCTAACCTTAGTCCTGCAAGCCTAGCCTTCGTACCCTAGCCCTGCCAGACTACCCTCATTCTAGCCCTGCCAGCCTGCCCTCAGTCTACTTCTGCCAATCTTGCCCTCTCAGCCTTACCCCTGCCAGCCTAGCCCTACCCTGAGGCCTGACAGACTACCCCTCAGTCTGGCCCTGCCAATCTTACCCTGTCAGCCTTGCCCTGCCAGCCTTCCCCTGCCAGCCTAGCCCTACCCTGAGACCTGGCAGCCTAGCCCTGACAGACTACCGCTCACAGTCTAGCCCTGCCAGCCTTGCCCTGTCAGCTTAGTCCTCACAGCCTTGCTCTGACAGCCTAGCCCTGACAGACTACCCCTGACAGCCTTGCCCTGCCAGCATAGCCCTAACCTTAGCCCTGACAGAGAAGCCCTCAGTCTAGCCCTGCCAATCTTACCCTGCCAGCCTAGCCCTACCCTGAGACCTGGCAGCCTAGCCCTAACCTTAGCCCTGACCGACTATCCCTGACAGACTACCGCTCACAGTCTATCCCTGCCAGCCTAGCCCTCCGTCTAGCCCTGCCAGCCTAGCCCTCAGTCTATTTCTCCCAATCTTGCCCTCTCAGCCTTACCCTGCCAGCTGATCCTCACCTGGGACCTGACACCCTAACCCTAACTGACCCTGAAAGACTAGCCCTCAGTCTACCCCTGCCAATCTTTCCCTGTCAGCCTTGCCCTTCCAGCCTTCCCCTGCCAGCCTAGCCCTAACCTTAGCCCTGACCGACGAGCCCTGACAGACTACCGCTCACAGTCTAGCCCTGCCAGCCTTGCCCTGTTTGCTTAGTCCTCACAGCCTTGCTCTACTAGCCTAGCCCTGACAGAGTACCCCTGACAGCCTAACCCTGCCAGCCTTGCCCTTCCAGCATAGCCCTGCCAGCATAGCCCTGACAGAGAAGCCCTCAGTCTAGCCCTGCCAATCTTGCCCTGTCAGCCTTACCCTAACCTTATCTTTCACAGTCTAGCCCTGCCAGCATAGCCCTGCCATCCTAGCCCTGCGAGCCTTTTCCTATGAGCCTTGCCCTGGCAGCCTTGCCCTGGCAGCCTAGTCCTCACTGTTGTACGCCTGAACGATTAGCCTTCACAGTCTACCCCTGACAGCCTACCAATAACCTTAGTCCTGCAAGCCTAGCCCTCGTACTCTAGCCCTGCGAGCCTACCCTCAGTCTAGCCCTACCAGCGTGCCCTCAGTCTATCCCTCTACTGGCGCTGTGAGCCTAGTCCTCAGTCTGACCCTGCCAGCCTAGCCCTCAGTCTAGTTCTGCCATTCTTGCCCTCTCAGTCTTCCCTGCCAGCCTAGCCCTACCCTGAGGCCTGACAGACTAGCCCTCAGTCTGGCCCTGCCAATCTTACCCTGTCAGCCTTGCCCTGCCAGCCTTCCCCTGCCAGCCTAGCCCTACCCTGACCTGGAACCTAGCCCTGACAGACTAATGCTCACAGTCTAGCCCTGCCAGCCTTGCCCTGTCAGCTTAGTCCTCACAGCCTTGCTCTGCCAGTCTAGCCCTGACAGACTACCCCTGACAGCCTTGCCCTGCCAGCATACCCCTAACCTTAGCCCTGACAGAGAAGCGCTCAGTCTAGTCCCTGCCAACTTGCCCTGTCAGCCTTACCCTAACCTTATCTTTCTCAGTCTAGCCCTGCCAATCTTGCCCTGTCAGCCTTACCTAACCTTATCTTTCACACTCTAGCCCTGCCAGCATAGCCCTGCAGCATAACCCTGCCAATCCTTTTCCTATGAGCCTTGCCCTGGCAGCCTTGCCCTGGCAGCCTAGTCCTCACTGTTCTACGCCTGAACGCTTAGCCTTCAGTCTACCCCTGACAGCCTACCGCTAACATTAGTCCTGCAAGCCTAGCCCTCGTACTCTAGCCCTGCGAGCCTACCCTCAGTCTAGCCCTGCCAGCGTGCCCTCAGTCTATCCCTCTGTCTGGCGCCGTGAGCCTAGTCCTCAGTCTGACCCTGCCAGCCTAGCCCTCAGTCTAGTTCTGCCATTCTTGCCCTCTCAGTCTTACCCTGCCAGCCTAGCCCTACCCTGAGGCCTGACAGACTAGCCCTCAGTCTGGCCCTGCCAATCTTACCCTGTCAGCCTTGCCCTGCCAGCCTTCCCTGCCAGCCTAGCCCTACCCTGAGACCTGGCAGCCTAGCCCTGACAGACTACCGCTCAAGTCTAGCCCTGCCAGCCTTGCCCTGTCAGCTTAGTCCTCACAGCCTTGCTCTGCCAGTCTAGCCCTGACAGACTACCCCTGACAGCCTTGCCCTGCCAGCATAGCCCTAACCTTAGCCCTGACAGAGAAGCCCTCAGTCTAGCCCTGCCAATCTTGCCCTGTCAGCCTTACCCTAACCTTATCTTTCACAGTCTAGCCCTGCCAGCATAGCCCTGCCATCCTAGCCCTGCGAGCCTTTTCCTATGAGCCTTGCCCTGGCAGCCTTGCCCTGGCAGCCTAGTCCTCACTGTTCTACGCCTGAACGATTAGCCTTCACAGTCTACCCCTGACAGCCTACCGCTAACCTTAGTCCTGCAAGCCTAGCCCTCGTACTCTAGCCCTGCGAGCCTACCCTCAGTCTAGCCCTGCCAGCGTGCCCTCAGTCTATCCCTCTGTCTGGCGCCGTGAGCCTAGTCCTCAGTCTGACCCTGCCAGCCTAGCCCTCAGTCTAGTTCTGCCATTCTTGCCCTCTCAGTCTTACCCTGCCAGCCTAGCCCTACCCTGAGGCCTGACAGACTAGCCCTCAGTCTGGCCCTGCCAATCTTACCCTGTCAGCCTTGCCCTGCCAGCCTTCCCCTGCCAGCCTAGGCTTACCCTGAGACCTGGCAGCCTAGCCCTAACCTTAGCCCTGACCGCCTAGCCCTGACAGACTACCGCTCACAGTCTAGCCCTGCCAGCCTAGCCCTCAGTCTACTTCTGCTAATCTTGCTTTCTCAGCCTTACCCTGCCAGCTGATCCCTCACCTGGGACCTGACACCCTAGCCCTACCTTACCCCTGAACGACTAGCCCTCAGCCTAGCCCTGCAAATCTTTCCCTGTCAGCCTTGCCCTGCCAGCCTTCCCCTGCCAGGCTAGCCCTACCCTGAGACCTGGCACGCTACCCCTAACCTTAGCCCTGACCGCCTAGCCCTGACAGAATACCGCTCACAGTCTAGCCCTGCCAGCCTTGCCCTGTCACTTAGTCCTCACAGCCTTGCTCTGCCAGTCTAGCCCTGACAGACTACCCTGACAGCCTTGCCCTGCAGCATAGCCTAACCTTAGCCCTGACAGAGAAGCCCTCAGCCTAGCCCTGCAATCTTGCCCTGTCAGCCTTACCTCTATCCTTATCTTTCACAGTCTACTCTGCCATACTAGCCCTCGAGCTTTTCCTATGAGCCTTGCCCTGGCAGCCTTGCCCTGGCAGCCTAGTCCTCACTGTTCTAAGCCTGAACGCTTACCCTTCACAATCTAGCCCTGACAGCCTACCGCTAACCTTAGTCCTGCAAGCCTAGCCCTCGTACTCTAGCCCTGCCAGCCTGCCTTCAGTCTAGCCCTCTGTCCTGTCCTGTGAGCCTAGTCCTCAGTCTGACCTGCCAGCCTAGCCCTCAGTCTAGCCCTGCCAATCTTGCCCTCTTCAGCCTAACCTAACCTTAGCTTTCACAGTCTAGCCCTGCAGCATAGGCCTGCCATCCAGCCCTGCGAGCCTTTTCTATGAACCTTGCCCTGGCAGCCTTGCCCTGCAGCCTAGTCCTCACTGTTCTACGCCTGAACGCTTAGCCTTCACAATCTAGCCTGACAGCCTACCGCTAACCTTAGTCCTGCAAGCCTAGCCTTCGTACCCTAGCCTGCAGACTACCCTCATTTAGCCTGCCAGCCTGCCCTCAGTCTACTTCTTGCCAATCTTGCCCTGCAGCCTTCCCCTGCCAGCCTGCCCTACCCTGAGGCCTGACAGACTACCCCTCAGTCTGGCCCTGCAATCTTACCCTGTCAGCCTTGCCTGCCAGCCTTCCCTGCCAGCCTAGCCCTACCTGAGACCTGGCAGCCTAGCCCTGACAGACTACCGCTCACAGTCTAGCCCTGCCAGCCTTGCCTGTCAGCTTAGTCCTCACAGCCTTGCTCTGACAGCCTAGCCCTGACAGACTACCCTGACAGCCTTGCCTGCCAGCATAGCCCTAACCTTAGCCTGACAGAGAAGCCCTCGTCTAGCCCTGCCAATCTTACCTCTGCCAGCCTAGCTACCCTGAGACCTGGCAGCCTAGCCCTAACCTTAGCCCTGACGACTATCCCTGACAGACTACGCTCACAGTCTATCCCTGCCAGCCTAGCCCTCCGTCTAGCCCTGCCAGCCTAGCCCTCAGTCTATTTCTCCCAATCTTGCCTCTCAGCCTTACCTGCCCAGCTGATCCCTCACCTGGGACCTGACACCCTAGCCTAATGACCCTGAAAGACTGCCTCAGTCTACCCCTGCAATCTTTCCCTGTCGCCTTGCCCTTCCAGCCTTCCCCTGCCAGCCTAGCCCTAACCTTAGCCCTGACCGACGAGCCCTGACAGACTACCGCTCACAGTCTAGCCCTGCAGCCTTGCCCTGTTTGCTTAGTCCTCACAGCCTGCTCTACTAGCTAGCCCTGGACAAGAGTACCCCTGACAGCCTAACCTGCCAGCCTTGCCCTTCCAGCATAGCCCTGCCAGCATAGCCCTGACAGAGAAGCCCTCAGTCTAGCCCTGCCAATCTTGCCCTGTCAGCCTTACCTCACCTTATCTTTCAGTCTAGCCCTGCCAGCATAGCCCTGCCATCCTAGCCCTGCCGAGCCTTTTCCTATGAGCCTTGCCCTGGCAGCCTTTCCCTGGCATCTAGTCCTCACTGTTCTACGCCTGAACGATTAGCTTCACAGTCTACCCCTGACAGCCTACCGCTAACCTTAGTCCTGCAAGCCTAGCCCTCGTACTCTAGCCCTGCGAGCCTACCCTCAGTCTAGCCCTGCCAGCGTCCTCAGTCTATCCCTCTGTCTGGCCGTGAGCCTAGTCCTCAGTCTGACCCTGCCAGCCTAGCCCTCAGTCTAGTTCTGCCATTCTTGCCCTCTCAGTCTTACCCTGCCAACCTAGCCTACCCTGAGGCCTGACAGACTAGCCCTCAGTCTGGCCCTGCCAATCTTACCCTGTCAGCCTTGCCCTGCCAGCCTTCCCCTGCCAGCCTAGCCCTACCTGAGACCTTGACAGCCTAGCCCTGACAGACTACCCTGACAGCCTTGCCCTGCCAGCATAGCCCTAACCTTAGCCTGCCAGAGAAGCCCTCAGTCTAGCCTGCCAATCTTGCCCTGTCAGCCTTACCCTAACCTTATCTTTCACAGTCTAGCCCTGCCATCTAGCCTGTGAGCCTTTTCCTATGAGCCTTGCCCTGGCGCCTTGCCTGGCAGCCTAGTCCTCACTGTTCTAAGCCTGAACGCTTACCCTTCACAATCTAGCCCTGACAGCCTACCGCTAACCTTGTCCTGCAGCCTAGCCCTCGTACTCTAGCCCTGCCAGCCTGCCTTCAGTCTAGCCCTCTGTCCGTCCTGTGAGCCTAGTCCTCAGTCTGACCCTGCAGCCTAGCCCTCAGTCTAGCCCTGCCAATCTTGCCTGTCTCAGCCTAACCTAACCTTATCTTTCACAGTCTAGCCCTGCCAGCATATCCTAGCCCTGCCATCCTAGCCCTGCGAGCCTTTTCCTATGAGCCTTGCCCTGGCAGCCTTTCCCTGGCAGCCTAGTCCTCACTGTTCTACGCCTGAACGCTTAGCCTTCACATCTAGCCCTGACAGCCTACCGCTAACCTTAGTCCTGCAAGCCTAGCCCTTCGTACCTAGCCCTGCGACTCCCTCAGTCTACCCCATGCCTCAGTCTAGCCCTGCCAGCGTGCCCTCAGTCTATCCCTCTGTCTGGCGCCGTGAGCCTAGTCCTCAGTCTGACCCTGCCAGCCTAGCCCTCAGTCTAGTTCTGCCATCTTGCCCTCTCAGTCTTACCCTGCCAGCCTAGCCCTACCCTGAGGCCTGACAGACTAGCCCTCAGTCTGGCCCTGCCAATCTTCCCTCTCAGCCTTGCCCTGCCAGCCTTCCCTGCCAGCCTAGCCCTACCCTGAGACCTGGCAGCCTAGCCCTGACAGACTACTGCTCACAGTCTAGCCCTGCCAGCCTTGCCCTGTCAGCTTAGTCCTCACAGCCTTGCTCTGCCACTCTAGCCCTGACAGACTACCCCTGACAGCCTTGCCCTGCCAGCATAGCCCTAACCTTAGCCCTGACAGAAGAAGCCCTCAGTCTAGCCCTGCCAATCTTGCCCTGTCAGCCTTACCCTAACCTTATCTTTCACAGTCTAGCCCTGCCAGCATAGCCCTGCATCCTAGCCCTGCGAGCCTTTTCCTATGAGCCTTGCCCTGGCAGCCTTGCCCTGGCAGCCTAGTCCTCACTGTTCTACGCCTGAACGATTAGCCTTCACAGTCTACCCCAGCCTACCGCTAACCTTAGTCCTGCAAGGCCTAGCCCTCGTACTCTAGCCTGCGAGCCTACCCTCAGTCTAGCCCTGCAGCGTGCCCTCAGTCTATCCCTCTGTCTGGCGCCGTGAGCCTAGTCCTCAGTCTGACCCTGCCAGCCTAGCCCTCAGTCTAGTTCTGCCATTCTTGCCCTCTCAGTCTTACCCTGCCAGCCTAGCCCTACCCTGAGGCCTGACAGACTAGCCCTCAGTCTGGCCCTGCCAATCTTACCCTGTCAGCCTTGCCCTGCCAGCCTTCCCCTGCCAGCCTAGGCTACCCTGAGACCTGACAGAGTAGCCCTAACCTTAGCCTGACCGCCTAGCCTGACAGACTACCGCTCACAGTCTAGCCTGCCAGCCTAGCCCTCAGTCTGGCCCTGCAGCCTAGCCCTAGTCTACTTCTGCTAATCTTGCTTTCTCAGCCTTACCCTGCCAGCTGATCCCTCACCTGGGACCTGACACTCTAGCCCTACCTTACCCCTGAACGACTAGCCCTCAGCCTAGCCCTGCAAATCTTTCCCTGTCAGCCTTGCCCTGCCAGCCTTCCCCTGCCAGGCTAGCCCTACCCTGAGACCTGGCACGCTACCCCTAACCTTAGCCCTGACCGCCTAGCCCTGACAGAATACCGCTCACAGTCTAGCCCTGCCAGCCTTGCCCTGACAGCCTAGTCCTCACCATTCGATGCCTCAACGCTTAGCCTTCAAAGTCTAGCCCTGCCACCCTACCGCTAACCTTAGTCCTGCAGCCTACCCTCAGTCTAGCCCTGCCAGCCTAGCCCTCAGTCTAGTTCTACCAATCTTCTCCTCTCAGTCTTACCCTGCCAGCCTAGCCCTACCTGAGGCCTGACAGACTAGCCCTCAGTCTGACCCTGCCAATCTTCCCCTGCCAGCCTAGCCCTAACCTTAGCCCTGACCGACTATCCCTGACAGACTACCGCTCACAGTCTATCCCTGCCAGCCTAGCCCTCAGTCTAATTCTGCCAACCTTGCCCTCTCAGCCTTACCCTGCCAGCTGATCCCTCACCTGGGACCTGACACCCTAGCCCTAACTGACCCCTGAAAGACTAGCCCTCAGTCTACCCCTGCCAATCTTTCCCTGTCAGCCTTGCCCTGCCAGCCTTCCCCTGCCAGCCTAGCCCTACCCTGAGACCTGGCAGCCTAGCCCTAACCTTAGCCCTGACCGACGAGCCCTGACAGACTACCGCTCACAGTCTAGCCCTGCCAGCCTTGCCCTGTTTGCTTAGTCCTCACAGCCTTGCTCTACCAGCCTAGCCCTGACAGAGTACCCCTGACACCCTAACCCAGCCTTGCCCTACCAGCCTTGCCCTTCCAGCATAGCCCTGCCAGCATAGCCCTGACAGAGAAGCCTCAGTCTAGCCCTGCCAATCTTGCCCTGTCAGCCTTACCCTAACCTTATCTTTCACAGTCTAGCCCTGCCATACTAGCCCTGCGAGCCTTTTCCTATGAGCCTTGCCCTGGCAGCCTTGCCCTGGCAGCCTAGTCCTCACTGTTCTAAGCCTGAACACTTACCCTTCACAATCTAGCCCTGACAGCCTACCGCTAACCTTAGTCCTGCAAGCCTAGCCCTCGTACTCTAGCCCTGCCAGCCTGCCTTCAGTCTAGCCCTCTGTCCTGTCCTGTGAGCCTAGTCCTCAGTCTGACCCTGCCAGCCTAGCCCTCAGTCTAGCCCTGCCAATCTTGCCCTCTCAGCCTAACCCTAACCTTAGCTTTCACAGTCTAACCCTGCCAGCATAGCCCTGCCATCCTAGCCCTGCCATCCTAGCCCTGCGAGCCTTTTCCTATGAACCTTGCCCTGGCAGCCTTGCCCTGGCAGCCTAGTCCTCACTGTTCTAAGCCTGAACGCTTAGCCTTCACAATCTAGCCCTGACAGCCTACCGCTAACCTTAGTCCTGCAAGCCTAGCCTTCGTACCCTAGCCCTGCCAGACTACCCTCAGTCTAGCCCTGCCAGCCTGCCCTCAGTCTAGTTCTGCCCATCTTGCCCTCTCAGCCTTACCCTGCCAGCTGATCCCTCACCTGGGACCTGACACCCTAGCCCTAACTGACCCCTGAAAGACTAGCCCTCAGTCTACCCCTGCCAATCTTTCCCTGTCAGCCTTGCCCTGCCAACCTTCCCCTGCCAGCCTAGCCCTACCCTGAGACCTGGCAGCCTAGCCCTAACCTTAGCCCTGACCGACTAGCCCTGACAGACTACCGCTCACAGTCTAGCCCTGCCAGCCTTGCCCTGTCAGCTTAGTCCTCACAGCCTTGCTCTGCCAGCCTAGCCCTGACCGACTACCCCTGACAGCCTGGCCATGCCAGCCTTGCCTACCAACATTGCCCTGCCCGCCTTACCCTGCCAGCCTTACCCTGCCAGCCTTACCCTGCCAGCATAGCCCTGACAGAGAAGCCCTCAGTCTAGCCCTGCCAATCTTGCCCTCTCAGCCTTACCCTAACCTTATCTTTCACAGTCTACCCCTGCCAGCATAGCCCTGCCATCGTAGCCCTGCCATCCTAGCCCTGCGAGCCTTTTCCTATGAGCCTTGCCCTGGCAGCCTTGCCCTGGCAACCTAGTCCTCACTGTTCTACGCCTGAACGCTTCGCCTTCACAGTCTAGCCCTGACAGCCTACCGCTAACCTTAGTCCTGCAAGCCTAGCCCTCGTACTCTAGCCCGGCGAGCCTGCCCTCAGTCTAATTCTGCCAATCTTGCCCTCTCAGCCTTACCCTACCAGCCTAGCCCTACCCTGAGGCCTGACAGACTAGCCCTCAGTCTGGCCCTGCCAATCTTTCCCTGTCAGCCTTGCCCTGCCAGCCTTCCCCTGCCAGCCTAGCCCTACCCTGAGACCTGGCAGCCTAGCCCTCAGTATGGCCCTGCCAGCCTAGCCCTCAGTCTAGTTCTGCCAATCTTGCCCTCTCAGCTTACCCTGCCAGCTGATCCCTCACCTGTGACCTAACACCCTAGCCCTACCTTACCCTGAACGACTAGCCCTAAGTCTAGCCCTGCCAATCTTTCCCTGTCAGCCTTGCCCTGCCAGCCTTCCCCTGCCAGCCTAGCCCTACCCTGAGACCTGGCAGCCTAACCCTTACCTTAGCCCTGACCGACTAGCCCTGACAGGCTATCGTTCACAGTCTAGCCCTGCCAGCCTTGCCTGTCAATTAAGTCCTCACAGCCTTGCTCTGCCAGCCTAGCCCTGACAGACTACCCCTGACAGCCTTGCCCTGCCAGCCTTGCCCTGCCAGCCTCCAGCCTCTCAGTCTAGCCCTCAGTCTGGCCGTGTGAGCCTAGTCCTCAGTCTGACCCTGCCAGCCTAGCCCTCATTCTAGCCCTGCCAATCTTGCCCTGTCAGCCTTACCCTAACCTTATCTTTCACAGTCTAGCCCTGTCAGCATAGCCCTGCCATCCTAGCCCTGCCATCCTAGCCCTGCGAGCCTTTTCCTATGAGCCTTGCCCTGGCAGCCTTGCCCTGGCACGCTAGTCCTCACTGTTCTAAGCCTGAACGCTTAGCCTTCACAGTCTAGCCCTGACAGCCTACCGCTAACCGTAGTCCTGCAAGGCTGGCCCTCGTACTCTAACCCTGAGAGCCTACCCTCAGTCTAGCCCTGCCAGCCTGCCCTCAGTCTAGCCCTCTGTCTGGCCCTGTGAGCCTAGTCCTCATTCTGACCCTGCCAGCCTAGCCCTCAGTCTAGTTCTGCCAATCTTGCCCTCTCAGCCTTACCCTGCCAACCTAGCCCTACCCTGAGGACTGAAAGACTAGCCTCAGTCTAGCCCTGCCAGCCTAGCCCTCAGTCTACTTCTGCCAATCTTGCCCTCTCAGCCTTACCCTGCCAGCTGATCCCTCACCTGGGACCTGACACCCTAGCCCTACCTTACCCCTGAAACACTAGCCCTCAGCCTAGCCCTGCCAATCTTTCCCTGTCAGCCTTGCCCTGCCAGCCTTCCCCTGCCAGCCTAGCCCTACCCTGAGACCTGGCAGCATAGCCCTGACAGACTACCGCTCACAGTCTAGCCCTGCCAGCCTTGCCCTGTCAGCTTAGTCCTCACAGCCTTGCTCTGCCAGCCTAGCCCTGACACACTACCCCTGCCAGCCTTGCCCTGCCAGCATAGCCCTAACCTTAGCCCTGACAGAGAAGCCCTCAGTCTAGCCCTGCCAATCTTGCCCTGTCAGCCTTACCCTAACCTTATCTTTCACAGTCTAGCCCTGCCAGCACAGCCCTGCCATCCTAGCCCTGCGAGCCATTTCCTATGAGACTTGCCCTGGCAGCGTTGCCCTGGCAGCCTAGTCCTCACTGTTCTATGCCTGAACACTTAGCCTTCACAGTCTAGCCCTGACAGCCTACCGCTAACCTTAGTCCTGCAAGCCTAGCCCTCGTACTCTAGCCCTGCGATGCTGCCCTCACTCTAGCCCTCTGTCTGGCGCTGTGAGCCTTGTCCTCAGTTGACCCTGCCAGCCTAGCCCTCAGTCTAGTTCTGCCAATCTTGCCCTCTCAGCCTTAGCCTGCCAGCCTAGCCCTACCCTGAGGACTGACAGACTAGCCCTCCGTCTAGCCCTGCCAATCATACCCTGCCAGCCTAGCCCTACCCTGAGACCTGGCAGCCTAGCCCTAACCTTAGCCCTGACCGACTAGCCCTGACAGACTACCGCTCACAGTCTAGCCCTGCCAGCCAGCCTCAGTCTGGCCCTGCCAGCCTAGCCCTCAGTCTACTTCTGCCAATCTTGCCCTCACAGCCTTACCCTGCCAGCTAATCCCTCACCTGGGACCTGACACCCTAGCCCTAACTGACCCCTGAAAGACTAACCCTCAGTTTACCCCTGCCAATCTTTCCCTGTCAGCCTTGCCCTGCCAGCCTTCCCCTGCCAGCCTAGCCCTACCATGAGACCTGGCAGCCTAGCCCTAACCTTAGCCCTGACCGCCTAGCCCTGACAGACTACCGCTCACAGTCTAGCCCTGCCAGCCTTGCCCTGTAAGCCTAGTCCTCACAGCCTTGCTCTGCCAGCCTAGCCCTGCCAGCCTTACCCTAACCTTATCTTTAACAGTCTAACCCTGCCAGCATAGCCCTGCGAGCCTTTTTCTATGAGCCTTGCCCTGGCATCCTTGCCCTGACAGCCTAGTCCTCACCCTTCGATGCCTCAATGCTTAGCCTTCACAGTCTAGCCCTGCCAGCCTACCGCTAACCTTAGCCCTGCCAGCCTAGCCCTCAGTCTAGTTCTGCCAATCTTGCCCTCTCAGCCTTACCCTGCCAGCTGATCCCTCACCTGTCACCTGACACCCTAGCCCTACCTTACTCATGAAAGACTAGCCCTCAGTCTAGCCCTGCCAATCTTTCCCTGCCAGCCTTGCCCTGCCAGCATAGCCCTAACCTTAGCCCTGGCAGACCAGCCCTCAGTCTGGCCCTGCCAATCTTGCCCTGTCAGCCTTGCCCTAACCTTATCTTTAACAGTCTAGCTCTGCCAGCATACGCTGCCATCCTAACCCTGCGAGGCTTTTTCTATGAGCCTTACCCTGGCATCCTTGCCCTGACAGCCTAGTCCTCACCGTTCGACGCCTGAACGCTTAGCCTTCACAGTCTAGCCATGCCAGCCTACCGCTAACTTTAGTCCTGCCAGCCTAGCCCTCATAGTCTAGCCCTGCCAGACTAGTCCTCTGTCTGTCCCTGGCAGCCTAGCCCTCTGTCTACCCTGACACCCTAGCCCTCAGTCTAGTTCTACCAATCTTGCCCTCTCAGCCTTACCGTGCCAGCCTATCCTACCTTAGCCCTCACAGTCTACCCTCACAGCCTAGCGCTGACAGCCTAGCCCTCACAGTCTACCCCTGACAGCCTAGCCCTCACTCTAGCCCTCACAGTCTACCCATCAGCCTAGCCCTAACCCTACAAATAAACCAGAATATAACCTTTAAAATAAACCTTAACTATCTTAACCCTAACCCCACTCCAACAGTTATTCCAGCCCCATAGCCTCTAGCTTACACTCCTTCCTCTCCATCCTACACTTCACCCTCAAACCCTCACCCTATACTCTCACACTCACCCTAACTACCTTCGGCCCTATCCTCACCCTCCTGCCACTCTAACCCACCTAACCCCAATCTCTGATTTTGAACCTTTCCCTGGTATCTATAACCCCACACTAAGCTATCCTTTGGAAGCTAAAAAGATGCTGGACACTGGACAATGGAGCTGGGACACCGACCACGGAACGTCCGTAGCCGACGCCCGACGCCGGCTGCCAGACACCGGCCGCCACGCCCGGACCCCGACCCCGGCCCGGAAGCCGGACCCTGACCGCGGACGCCCGATGCCGGACACCGCGCGCCGCGCCCGGACCCCGACCCCGGCCCGGAAGCCGGACCCCGACCGCGGACGCCAGATGCCGGACACCGGCCGCCGGGCCGGACCCCGACCCCGGCCCGGAAGCCAGACCCCGACCGCGGACGCCCGATGACGGACGCCGCGCCCGGACCCTGACCCCGGCCCGGAAGCCGGACCCCGACCGCGGACGCCCGATGCCGGACACCCGACGCCGCGCCCGGACCCCGACCCCGGCCCGGAAGCCGGACCCCGACCGCGGACGCCCGATGCCGGACACCCGACGCCGCGCCCGGACCCCGACCCCGGCCCGGACGCCGGACCCCGACCGCGGACGCCCGATGCCGGACAGCGGCTGCCGCGCCCGGACCCCGACCCCAGCCCGGAAGCCGGACCCGACCGCGGACGCCCGATGCCGGACACCGCACGCCGCGCCCGGACCCCGACCCCGGCCCGGACGCCGGACCCGACCGCGGACGCCCGATGCCGGACACCGCACGCCGCGCCCGGACCCCGACCCCGGCCCAGACGCCGGACCCGACCGCGGACGCCCGATGCCGGACACCCGACGCCGCGCCCGGACCCCGACCCCGGCCCGGAAGCCGGACCCCGACCGCGGACGCCCGATGCCGGACACCGGACGCCGCGCCCGGACCCCGACCCCGGCCCGGAAGCCGGACCCGACCGCGGACGCCCGATGCCGGACACCGCACGCCGCGCCCGGACCCCGACCCTGGCCCGGAAGCCAGACCCCGACCGCGGACGCCCGATGCCGGACACCCGACGCCGCGCCCGGACCCCGACGCCGGCCCAGAAGCCGGACCCCGACCGTGGACGCCCGATGCCGGACACCGTACGCCGCGCCCGGACCCCGACCCCGGCCCGGATGCCGGACCCCGACCGCGGACGACCGATGCTGGACACAGGACGCCGGGCCCAGACCCTGACCGCGGACAACGATACCGGACGGCGTGATAGGGCCCCTACCCCAAAGTCCAATGCCAGACATCAGAGAAGCCGGAGTCAAACGAGCTACCGGTGGACCCTAACCTCTTCACGGTAACTGATACTCTAAAAAAAAAAAAAAAAAAAAAAAAATGAAATAATGACAGTAGACAATGTATGAGGCTCCTACCTCATACAATTTTTAAAACGAACTTTATTAGACTGCACGCTGTAAAAGACAATGTTAGAATAGCGCATATGTATTAACAGTAACATCCGCTTATTGACATTAAAGTTTTACTTACCTTTCTTTTATGACTCAGCATAACAGGTATGTTTTCACCTGCACCACCAAATGGGAGGCTGATGCACTGTACTAACATGTAAGGTTGTCACCCTCACCCCGAAGTATGAAACGTTTTTAGATTTTTTCATAATTTCATGGAGCTTACATGATTCGGTCAGTAACGGAATCATTCCATGACATGAAAAAAGTACAAGAGAACTAAATTAAGAGCCCATAATTAATACCAAATAGTTATGATCAATTAACATGACATGATGGAGGATGACTTTCTATCGAGTAAGATCTGAACTGAAATGTGGTTCACAGAGACTAGATAAGGGAACGAACAATTACTCTTTCTTGGATATAGGTACCCTGGAAGGGGAAAAAAACCTTCTGAGAATGGATACAGCTGAGTTTCGTACCGCATTGAAAATGCGTTAAATGCAATAAACATGTGATTTGAACGTTTTTAATGGTAAGTGTTTTTTCATGTAGTTATTTGGAGGTAAAGAACAAAATTCAGAAAAAATTCGCAAACCACTAAAAACATCCAAAGTAAAACGAGCTAGCCAGAAAACAACACTCAGTCATTAAAAAACAATAAACATTGGGGAAGTAAGTCTCATTACCCACTTCAGAAATATAAACACGGATCAGAATTGAAAAGAAACCCACTTTCCACGTTGGGACAGGTGTTGGGAGTTTAACAGGGAATTAGGTGAAAGCCCCAATGATGTCATCATTGAATCACCACAGGAGACCCTGGGGTGGCACACCTGTTTTGGGTAAACCAATAAACCAAACGGGACTCCTGTGTATGAAATAGCAAATCTAGAAAAGCAAGGACAGCTGCGGAGTCTGAGTCCAGGGCAAAAAAAATTTTGGCCCCGCTATGGAACGCTCTCTAAACTTTTACTAGTTAGGAACGACCATGCCAATACCATGCCAGAAAACCAGAAAAGGAATTATAAAAGAGCAGTACGCAGCCGCGGTTCACTCAAGGCAGAGAAGCTACTCTCTTGCTGCGCTGCTCATACTCATTGGAGACACCTGCCGCTCTATCGGCACCCACTGTACCAGGTGTCGGGGATGAACGCCCCGGGATGCGCTACATGCGGTGGAATGTTTCCATTACTATATTCCACAGCACGCTGACTCCAAGAAGAAAAAAAAAAAAAAAAAACTAGTCATCAAAAGAGGGTGCCATTGGCATAACAGCAAACACGAGGATAAATGGAGCATTATGGAGCCCCAAATTAAAACCACACCGTTGTCGCTGGGGGTAGCGGGCAGCCGCACGAAAAACAACACTGAGCACTAGCTGACGACCAGAGAAAAAAAATTTTTCTACAACGGCCCTTGCTCTACGAGGGCCTCAGAAGACAGATACTTCTAAGCCACCTCCTCAGGACGAATTCCCACACGAAGAAGCTTCTCCCTACCTGTTCCTCCTGCGGCTCAAACTCCCAAGAAGATGCTGAGGAAAACCAGGTGTGGACGCGGCGGTACCTTGTTCCGGCAACGCGACACCTCCAGGAACGATGCTGCACTGACTGAAGTTGCCTCAGAACTGAGAGTTTTATGGCTGCTCTCCCGGGAGCACCGCCCACGCGCCCCTGGCTCTCGCGCGAAGACCGCCCACGCGCCCCGGGCTCTTGCGCGAGCTGAGTGCAGGTGCCCCTGGTTCTCGCGCGGACCGCCCACGCGCCCCGGGCTCTTGCGCGAGTTCAGCGCAGGTGCCCCTGGTTCTCGCGCAGGAACCGCCCGCGCCCGGGCTCTTGCGCGAGCTCAGTGCAGGTGCCCCTGGTTCTCGCGCGGGGACCGCCCAACGCCCCGGGCTCTTGCGCGAGCTCAGCGCAGGTGTCCCTGGTTCTCGCGCCAGGACCGCCCCCGCGCCCCGGGCGCTCGCGGGAGCACCGCCCACGCGCCCTGGGCTCTTGCGCGGGGACCGCCCATGCACCACGGGGGCTCGCGGGAGGACCGCCCACGCGCCCTGGGCTCTAGCGCGAGGACCGCCCACAGGCCCTTCCCCCACGCCCCCCCTCTCCGGGGGGGGGGGGCGGGGGGGGTACCGCCCTTGCGCCCCGGGCTCTCGCGCGGGGACCCCACACGCGCCCCGGGCTCTCGTGTGAGCACCCTCCACGCGTCCCGGGCTCTCGCGTGAGGACCGCACACGCGCCCCGGGCTCTAGCATGAGCTCAGCGCACCTGCCCCGGGCTCTTGCGTGGGGACCGCCCACGCGCCCCTGGCTCTGGCGCGAGGACCGCCCATACGCCCCGGGCTCTTGAGCTAGCTCAGAGCAGGTGCCCCTGGTTCTTGCACAGGAACCGACCATGCGCCCTGGGCTCTTGCGTGAGCTCAGCGCAGGTGCCCCTGGTTCTCACGCCGGGACGGCCCACGCGCCCGGGGCGCTCGCGGGAGCACCGCCCATGCGCCCCGGGGGCTCGCGCGGGGACAGCCCACGGGCCCTGGAGCTCGCGCGGGGGGGGGGGGGGGACTGCCCACACGCCCCGGGTGCACGCGGGAGCACTGCCCATGCGCCCTGGTCTCTTGCGCCAGGACCGCCCACGCGCCCTGGGCTCTTGCGCAGGGACCGCCCATGCACCACGGGGGCTCGCGGGAGGACCGCCCACAGGCCCTTCCCCCACGCCCCCCCTCTGCGCCCCGGGCTCTCGCGCGGGGACCCCACACGCGCCCCGGGCTCTCGTGTGAGCACCCTCCACGCGCCCCGGGCTCTAGCATGAGCTCAGCGCACCCGCCCCGGGCTCTTGCGGGGGGACCACCCACGCGCCCCTGGCTCTGGCGCGAGGACCGCCCATACGCCCCGCCCAGGGCTCTTGAGCTAGCTCAGCGCAGGTGCCCCTGGTTCTTGCACAGGGACCGCCCATGCGCCCTGGGCTCTTGTGTGAGCTCAGCGCAGGTGCCCCTGGTTCTCGCGCCGGGACCGCGCCACGCGCGCCGGGGCACTCGCGCGGGGACCGCCCACGCGCCCCGGGGCTCGCGCGGGGACAGCCCACGGGCCCTGGCGCTCGCGGGGGACTGCCCACACGCCCCGGGTGCACGCGGGAGCACTGTCCATGCGCCCTGGTCTCTTGCGCCAGGACCGCCCACGCGCCCCAGACTCTCACGCAAGCTCCGCCCACGTGCCCCTCCTTCTGGGACCAGTATTTCATAAACATCGCCCATGGGAAGTGCTTCCTTTATTTGGGCCTGAGGTAATAATAATCAGAAAACTGGTCAGAAGTATTGACGTAAACCAGCCTGGACACAGTGTTCCTGAGAACTCCTCAGGCTTGAAGTGTAACCCCTATTGTTGGTGCTCACGTGACGCCCTCTGCCGCTCACACGGGGGCACAGCTGAAATAGACAAGTCGACTCTAAGATTCATCTCAGCTGGGCCACAGGATGACCCCCTCTGCCAGTTACAGGCTTGGGAGAGGGGAGAGGACATAACGACCCCCAAGACTACCCTAGTCCCTTACGCGAGGAGCTCCTCTGCCCCCACAATCTGGCAGAAGCCGGGATGGAGCGTGCCCCTCAAAGTCTCTTCTCAACCATTTTTCCAGGACCTCCTAGATCCCTCACATACCAAGCTTATGCCACAAGAAAGAATTTGCCTCGAGGTCTCTCTTCCCACGTTTTCCAGCACCCCGTAGCCCTTCACATAATGGGCTTTGGCAAGACGGGAAGAATCGCTTCCAAATCTCTACTGTCGTGTATTCCAGGTGCCCCCTTACACTTCCCCTCGCTTCCTAGAGCAGGGATAGAGGGATCACCTCCAAGGAAGTCTCTACTCAGGCAGTTGTGGCCTGTGTTTACATTTCTCGCCTCCTATGGCATCTCCTTTTTATGAAAAGGACACAAAAGCCACAGTCACAGAAAAAAAATGACCATCCGTCAAAAAATAAATTCAACAAAGGAAGCCGGGGGTGGCTAACTCCAAGTGGCCGGCTTCGCAAATATTTTTTCATGGCCGTCTTCAAGTGTTAGTAAAAATGACTGGCGACTCTACTAAATTCATCCAAACCCTGCAGAAATAGACTAAAAAGGCTGATGGGATGAGTAGACTGCTTACCTCTGCCAACACACCCCTGTTCTCTCACAGCTACAGTAGTTTTCAGGAGATAGCAGTATTCCAGGCATTAAGTCTCCTGGTGCCATGTGAAGATGGCAGCTTTCTAGTTCTCAAATCCAATCTCAGTGCGCCTTCGAGACCGAGCAACTTTTATCACCGAGGGAGGGAGTGTTGTGGTGTGTGCAAATCTGAGACCCATGGAGCCAATTGTGATGAATCATGAGCCTTTATTAGCTGGCCGGCGACTGACTCTCCCCACCAGAGAACCGGCCCCGAGCTTTCAGAGGAGGTAGCTTCTAAAGCCTAAAACCACATCAAACAAGCAAGCAGGTTTACTGAGGCAGAAGTTACCCATTAGTGTATCTGTGCACAGGACATCTCCTAGAACTACACCCTAGTTATACATGAAGCGGATTATAGAAGCAGAAGTTGGCTGTTATCGTCTGATGCAAAAATGTTGTTTCTGGGGGACTCTTAAATCTTATAGCAGATTGGGCCTGGTAGACAGTTCTGTTATCTGCATCCTGGCAATGATGTTGTTTGCTTTTTTTTTTTTCCCCTTGGGAGCTGGCGCTTAAAGATATCACTCCCTGACCTGCCCTAGTGACTAATTTACTGGAGAATTTTTCACTCTTAAAAAAGGAGGGGTTAAAAGAGGCAATACGTAAACCCCCCCAATTTCTCTATTCACTATGAAATATCTCCATCAATCAGCATATCCAGGAAAGCAGTCGTTAGACTAGGGACAATGCGGGCTAGAGTTGAGATAGATGCTGTCCCCCATTATCTGTACACTGATGGACCCAGATATCTTCAGTTGCTATATAATATGACACACAAAAAAGCGAAACCGATTTTAGTGCTACCCTATAGGCACCCTCACTATCTTACACCACAAATAACAAAATCCAAATGTTTACAAATCAAAGCGATCTTCTCCTAGTTCCTCTGATCAACCCTCTATCCACACCCCACAGCATTCCTTGCACACACAAAGCCTCTCGTGAACCCTTTCTTTTCATGGCAGTCCCAACACACACCACCTGGGGGAGCCAAAGGGACACTGACTGCCTCACCGTGATGGAACCGCCAAAAGCCTCGTGAAATTTCTCTACCGTGCTTAATAAAAAGGCAGAGCAAAGTCTACCTGCAGAAATGTGTGGGTTCGTGCTGGGTCGCAAGAACGGGAATCGAGAGTCATGACGGGTCACGTGTGACCATGCTCAGTCACGTGAATGTGACTCAAAGGTAGGTAATGAAAAGCATGGAGGGATCACGATGGGTGTAGCCCGGGAACCGACCACATCCCTGGAGCCTGAGTTCACAGATTGGCAAACTGTCCCAGGACTCTCACTCCCGGAACTCTTGTCCCTTTGATCCTGAGACCTCACCTCATGCCTGACCCCGCCCTCTACCCCACTGCACCTCAACACCTCCTAAGACCAAACAGCCGGTCAAACCCATAGAAAACCCATCAGTACCTAAGAACGACAAGCTAGTTTCACAATATTTTTACCTGCCGATCTAATTTTCCAAGAGACGACAGACTCACCACTTCTAAATTAGACCTGACACTGAAGACTGGGACTAGGAATTTCATTTTATGCTAACATGGAATTTACATAGGCATGAAAATAAGAGATCGACAGGGAAGTTGTAGTAGGGCGACACAGAAAGCAATGGTACAGAGTGGGAGGGAGGTCGAAGCTGGTTCCTGGGCTCCTACTTGGAGCCTTTCTGTGTATTGCTAAGGTGATTATGCTAAGACGTTTTAGTTATTTTTCACAACTTTTAAGGAGGCAGGATAAAGGGGCACACGGATAGACAGTGGAGACCTGTGTTTTTCAAAGTGACCCTTTTCAAAGGGGCAGGAAACTTTCCATAAAGAATAGTGTGAGTCACTAAGTCCAAGTACTCGCTTCTACTAACGTTTCATGCCCACATAGATGTATTAGAGGAAAATCACCGACAGCACGGCGACATTCTCCCAAACCATGTACAAATAGAACACAAAGGAAAACAGGATACATAAGGAAAGATATAGCTTACTTCTCCCAACTCTCCATCATTTCTGCTACAGCTGTTTCTAGGAACTAGCAGTATCCCAACCGTGAATCCACTTAACTGAACTTTCACGCACAGGCATCTTTTATCACCAGATGAGGAAGGCTGTGGAAAGGCGCGGAATCTTTAAAAAAGCCAGATTCTCCAAATCTCTTTATTCAGGCAGAACTTCTCCACCAATGAGCACATCTATGGAAGCTATTAGATTGTGGCCTCTTCCTATCTACAGATAAGGTGATAACGCTAAGGTGTTTTAGTAGTTCTTACCAATTCCTAAGGACGGGAAAAGAGGATTAGGGACACACAAAGGCGACCCAGTGTTTTTACAATGGGCACTTTCAATTTTTTCCCCCTCACTTTAGCTCAAACTGCCTCAGGCAGTAGTGGCTTGTGTTTGCATTTCTGGTAGACTCGGCAGGAAGGCCCTGGGAAATGCTGAAACTTTCCTTGGAATTATGATCACTTTGAAAAATCCTTCTCCATTTTAGTCCGATTTCTTATCTTTTTACATCTTTTGAAATCTGTTACCATTCTGATACAGGGATAAAGCAGGAGAACTAAATAAAGTGGTGAATATTACACCAGACTGTTTTCAGACCCTGCAAGGTACCTCTAGCTTTTGGAAAATGCCTGATCATGCCTATGACCGGACAAGGAGAAACCTACAGAACAAAGATTCCTGCAGAGAATAGGAACTGATTTTCCATACTGTTAATGTTTACTATAGGAGGAAAACGGGAAAACAAAATGTAAGATGTACCCTACACAATGAAAACACAATTTATTCCATTCTCTACTTACCCTGCACAGACCAAGAGATCAAAACCAATGATCAAAATGCTCTATTAACAATAATTTTTACAAGTGGCACCTTGTTGGGAAACTTGATTTTTCTCCTTCTGCCTTCTAAACCTAATGTTGATATTGCCATGTACTATAATACCCAAAAAGCTAAAGAAGTAATTCAAAACTTTTAAAATAGTTCATTTTGCTTCTATCCATTTATTTTTAAAATGTGGTATATCTACCAGTTTTAATGAAAAATTGCTCTCGTGAGTTATCATAAATATTTTCCAAATTAAAAGGTTTTTCAATACAAACAATCGATCATCAAACCAATAACTTTAGCAATGATGAAAATCAGTAAGGCGTTTTACACCTTAGCCAAGGAAACTAAGGCTTCAAATCTTCTCATTATTTCCTTCTTATTACAGCATGAAAGACAAAAGCACAGCAAAACATGGCCAGCTCAGCAAGGAAAGTTTCCATAAAGAAAACGAGGAGTCGCTGAGTGCAAGTACTTTGGCTTCACAAATAGTTTTCATGCACATCTAAACATATTAGAGAAAAAAAGTCTGCCACCTCTTCTGATGTATCCCAAACCCCACAGAATATACCGAAAAGGCAGACAGAATGAACAAATATATGTACTGCTTACCTCTGCCGACACACGTCCAAGACCACTCAGCCAAAGCAGTTTCCAGGAGTTAGTAGTATCCCAGCCATTAATTCTCCTGGGGACAAAAAAAAAAAAAGACAACTTTCTAGTTTTCCCATATTCAACTACAGTCACCTTCAAGCCCAACCATCTTCTATCACTATGGGAAGAGGGGCATGGAAAAAAGTGGGACCTAAAAGAGCCCCCAAAATCTCCAAATCTTTGTTCTGCAAGACTTCTTCACTATTTAGCATATCTGTTGAAGGAGTACTTAGCCTGAGGGAAAGGCAAGATGGAATTATGATAGAAGCAATTCCCCTTTACATATAGACTAAAGAACACAAACATCCTTAGATTTGGTATATTGTGAAGCAAAAAATAGATAAATACATCTTAAGTACTAGTCACCCTCCCTCTCTTCTACCTCAAGTAAAATAAAACATAACCGAGTTTTCCACACCAAACCATTTCTCTCCTGGGTCCTCTGAACTTTAATCCCCCACCCAACATCCCACAGCCATGCTTTCAGGCAAAGCCTCTCCTCACCATTTATGTCAGGACAGTCCCACCGCCCACCACCTGGGGGCTGCAAACGTACACTGACTACCTCCCCACTAAGGTGCTTCCGCAAGCCTTGAAAAAACTCAAGTGTGCTTATTGAGAAGACAGAGAACAGTCTGCCTGCAGAAGGAATATATGGGTTCACGGTGGGTCACAAGTATGTGACTCAAGACTCATGCCTGGTCACATGCGTCCGTGCTCAGTCACATAGATGTTAGGTAGAGTGTACCTAAGATTTAGCCTAGGCTGCAGACCAGAGCCCTGATGCCTGGGTTTCCCATGATTGGCAAATCCCACCAAGACCCACACTCCCAGCTCCTACCCAGTAGTCTTGTCCCTGAGACCCCAAAACCTCACCTAATCGCTGACCACAGCCTCTTACCCTGCTGTACCTCAATACCTCCTAGAAGCAAACAGCCAGTCAATGTCAAACCTACAGAAAACTCTTCACCATCTAATCATGAGCTGGCTTCCCAAATACCTTAAACTGCCAATCTAAACTTACAGAAGACAATGAACTCACAACACTTCTAACTTTGACCTAAGACTCCATACTGGGACTACGAACTTTATTATATGTTCACCTGGAATTTCCATAAGCATGAAAATGAGAAGAGCTCCACAGGTAAATTTTATTGAGGCAACCCAGAAAGCAATGGCACATTGTGGGAGGCAGGTCAAAGCTGGTGACTGGGCTCCTACTTGGAGCCTTTCTATATATTGCTAAAGTGATTATGCAAAGAGCTTTTAGTTATTTTTCACAGCTTTTGAGGCAGGGAAAACAGGAACAGGGATAGACGAGGGAGACCTGTGGTTTTAAATTTCGCCTTTATCAAAATACCAGGAAACTTTCAAAGAAGAAAACCGTGAGTCACTAAGTCCAAGTACTCTCCTCACTAATTTTTTGTGTGCCCATCTAAATGAATTAGAGGGGAAAAAATGACATCACTCTTAGACATTCTCCCAAACCATGTGCATATACAGAACACAAAGGCCAACAGTACAAAGATACTTTTTTACCTCTGCCAACACTCCAACATCATCGCGCTGCTACAGCTTTTTCCAGGAGCTAGCGTATCCCAACCGTGAATTCTCCTGGTGCCATAACAAGATGGCAGCTTTCTTGTTTTCTCAAATCCACTTGACTGAATTGTCAAACACAGGCATCTTTTACCACAAAGAGAGGAAGGAGGGGCATGGAAAGGGGCAGGATCTAAAAAAGAGCGGGGATTCTCCAAATCTCTCTTTGGGAAGAACTTCTCCAATTAGCATATCTATAGAAGCTGATAGCGTGGAGCCTTTTCCAATCTACTGAAAAGCTGATAATGCAAAGGTTTTTAAATAGTTCTTCCCAATGTTTAAGAGGGACAGGAAAAGAGGATTAGGGAGACACAAAGGAGACCTGCTGTTTTTAAAAGTGACCCTTTCAAATAGTTTTCCTTAGTTTAGCTCAAACTGTCTCAAGCAGTAATAGCCTGTGTTGGCATTTCTAACAGACTCAGCAGAAGGACCCTGGAAGATGCTCAGACCTTCCATGTAATTACGATCAGACTTGGAAAAATCAGCCTCCATTTGGGTCAGATTTCTGATGTTTTTACATCTTTTAAAATCTGTTCCAACAACTGATACAGGGTTAAGGCAGGAGAAGTGCACAAATTGGTAGATATTAAACCAGACTGCTTTTAGAACCTGCAAGGTACTGCTAGCTTTCTAGACCTGCCTGATCACCCCTATGACCAGACAAGGAGAAACAGAGAACCAAAGAAAATTCCTACAGATGTGACTAACAAACATTTATCCATACTATTAATGTTCACTACTACTGTAGAGAAAGATAGGAAAAGAAAGATTTAAGCTATACCCTACACGATGTAAACCCAACGATTTATTCCATTCTTTCTTTACTCTGCCCAAACCGAGAGATCAACACCGATTCTCAATATCATCTTTTTCAATTTGTTAAAGTTCCACCTTGTTGGAAAACTTCTTGATTTTTCCCTGACCGTTTTTTATCCTAATGTTGATATTACCATATATTATACCTTATAAGCTAAAGACCTTAATTCCAAACATTAATAATTCATTTGGCTCCTATCCATTTGTCTTTAGAATGTAGTATTTCTACCAAGATTAATGAAACAATTCCTATTGGGAGTTTCCATACATATTTTCCAAATTAAAAGGTTTTCGAATACAAACAATCAATCCTCAGCCCAATAACTTTAACAATGACATAGGCCAAGAAGAAATTTTAAAGCTTAGCCAAGGAAGCCGAGGATTTCTATCCCCATAGTATTTCCATCTTATAACAGTAAGAAAGACAAAAGCACAGAAAAACATGAACACTCTGTGAGGAAAATTTCAGTATAGAAAACTGGGAGTCACCAAGTCCAAATAGCTTAGTTTTAAAAATAGTTTTCATGCACCTCTAACGTATTAGACAGGAAAAAGTCAGCCAGCTCTTCTAAATTCTCCCAAATCTTGCAGAAATCGAGCAAAACGGCTTACGGGGTAAACAAATATACTGCTTACCTCTGCCGACACACGTCCCAGATCTTTCAGCTACAGTCATTTCCAGGAGATGATATCCCAGCTATTAATTCTCCTGGAGCCATGGCAAAATGGTGACTCTCTAGTTTTCACAAGTTCAACTAAAGCACAACTTCGAGCCTAAGCATCTTTTATCAGCGAGGGAGGAGGGCCATGGAAAATGGCGGCATCTGAAAAAGAGCCCGCCAATCTCCAAATCTCTTTGTACTGGAAGACTTCTCCACTATTGAGCAAGTTCAACCTGCTACCCAACACTCCACAGCAACGCTTGCGCACAAAGCTTCTCCTCACCATCTCCACCACCTGGGGGCTGCAAAGGTATGCTGTCTACCTCCCCACAATGGTACTTCCAAAAGTCTTGAGAACCTTTTCCAATGTGTTTCCTAAAAAAGAGCAAAGTCTGCCTACAGAAGCCGCACCTGAGTTTGAGACAAGACACCACTTTAAAACTTCTTAATCTTTTAGCAGAGAGTGAAATAGTTTATCTCTTTAAGAGTTAATCTTTTTAGTAATTAGGATTACTTGCCCCTTTCTTTAGAAAAAAAAAGGTCTTCTCCCTCAAATCCTGATAATTGCCCTGGGGACTAAGATCCTCTGACTATTGATAAGGGTCATCAGACCATGTTTAAGCACAAATGATGTAAAGATAGACAGGGCCCTTAGAGTCTGATGGGGGAGGGGACTTTAAGCCAAAGGTCTTTCTTTTTACTCTTTAAGAATTGTACTAACTGAACCTGTTTCCAGATGGTCGCACGAAATAAATTTTAATGATCACATGCACTTGGGTGTTACTTATCAAAATACCCACGAGATGGCAGCATAGGAAAACATTTCATAATGACATGCCTGGGTGCTATTTTCAAAACGAACATGAAAAAGCAGCAGAAATAAATTTGAGCAGCCCTGCCATGTTATTTCCACATTTCCCACCAGATGGCAGCAGAGAATGAATATTCATAATAAACTACACTTGATGACCTATATTCAGGTGTAATTCCCAAAATGCACACGAGATAACAGCAGAGGATAAGGAATAACATTTCCTGAGACAACTTCTGCTGCTATTCCCCAAATGCACACGAGATGGCAGCAGAGGATAAGGAATACATTTCAATACCTAATTGGTGCTAATTCAAAAAGTACACGAATAGGAGCAGAGAAGAGCGTTTCCCGGCCTTAAGGGCTCTGCTCACCATTAAAATAAAACTCCAGACATTTGGTACTTACCACACTTTGAAATAACGTCTGTCCTTTGCATATCCCTTCTCACTCCCGGCCACGTCCCCTGACGCTTCCCCTGTACCTCCCGCCTCGGTGGTGCCCTCTCCTCCTATCCCTGCTCCCTGACCCCTCCCTCAGTCCCTCCCCGCCCCGCCCCTGTCCCCCTCTCCTGTCCCTGCCCCGCTAGACTCCTCAGAGCCGCAGCGGGGCAGGAGCAGCAGCCATGGCCGCAGCTGGTGTGGACGAGCGCTCTCCTCTGCGACTCGCGCCCCGCTCGGGCAGCGTCACCCCCACCGTGCCGCCGCACTGGCCCCAGAGGTGATGCGGTGCAGGCCTCTCGGCCGGCATAGGCTGCCCGCACTCTGAGCCCTCCAGCGCTGTGCGCGCGGCTTCGGGGGGGCCCGGGGAGAGTGCGCACGCCTCGCCCTTCATTCCAGGCCTTGGCCAGTTCCCGGCCATGCCAAAGGTCTCGGTGGGCTCTCTCACATCCCAGGACGGACCAGGCCCCGGGACACCCTCCTCACCAGTCTTGGCCGCTCGACAGGACCCGGGCCCGGGCGTGGCCCGCCAATCTCTTGACCACATGGGCACCTAGGTAGGTGCAGCACCGCCAAGTCCAGGCCGTGGCCCTGACCTAGACCCACCCCTCCCCTGCACTCCCCGCCAAAGCGGAGCCGGCCCTCCCAAAAAACACGCGGCCACACCACCGGGCAACGCTTTGACCCGCGACCCCGCCCTCCATCCAGAGCTCTCGGCCCCTGGGGCTCTGCCCCAGGGACCCCAGGAAGGGAAAGGCCTGAAGCGGAGAGAGAAAACAGCCCAGGGCTGCTGGCCGAAGAAGAGCACATGGAAGTGGGCGGTGGCGCAGGGTGCATGGACGGTCATGTAGTGGGCTCGGGCGGCTGCCCGGGATCCCCGACACAGCGAGCAAGCAGGGCCTGGGGGCGTCCATGGGCACCCTGGCTGGAGGGCGGCAAAAGGAGGGCGTGGCAAAAGTGTACAGCACCCGGTATCCCAAGGAGGTCTCCAATCCAAATACTAACCAGGCCCGATCCTGCTTAGCTTTCAAGTTCAGGCAGTTCAGGGTGCTGTGGCCATAGGCAGGAGAGGCTGTCGCCTGCCGCCCCAAGAGCTCGAGGCTGGCCTTCCCGGTGCCAGAGACGCCCATGCCTGCAGCACACCTCCTGTGGGGGTGTGGGTTTTGACTAAGGCACTGCGGGACTTGACTGGTTCCAGGTAGTGCGGAGGTCTAGGTGAGTGTTATCGCATCCCCTGACTGCCCAGGCCCCAGGCCATCTTCCTCCCTAGTCTTGGCCGCTTGGCTGGACCCCGCCCTGGGAGTGGCCCGCCATGCTCTTGGCCACCTGGCACCTAGGTACCTGCAGCCCGGCTAAGTCTGGTCTCCAGCCCTGACCCAGACGCACACCTCCCCGCTCCCCCACCAAGCCATGCCTGACCTGCCCAAACACAAACGGAGCCCCTGGTCACACCCCATGGCATCGCTTTGGACAGACGCAGACCTCGCCTTCCGCGGGGTCCTGGGAGCAGCCCAAACTGCTGCCCCTTGCTTTCACATCTGTCGTGAGAAATGCCTGCAGTCCTGACGGGATGCCTGGTGCTTGGAGCAACAAGGTCATCAGCAGCAGATGTGGACTTGCACACGAGGAAACATTGCAGGGAGGGCGCACACGCCTGACCTATTCTGGGACTTCTTGCTCTAGGGATGCGGATGGGAAAGAGATACCTGAGAAGAAATAGCTGAAAACACGGTCGTGGCCTTGAGGCTGAGTCTGGGAATTGGCTGTAGTTTGTAATTGCTAACCTGATAGTAATTAATGATGATTTGTAAAGCCAGCTTTGCGAGAGAGAATAAAAAGCCGTGGAGACAGGGGTAGGGGCTGCTAGCATTGCCATTCCTTGCCACTCCTCCTCTCCCTTATCCATGTTAGTAAAAACATTTCCAGACTCCGACTCTTCTTCCTAAATGTCTCCGCAACAACATCGACTCTCTCCAACAAGAGAGACAGACAGAGAGACAGAGAAACCCAGAGACAGAGCAAGTGACCAGGAGGGAAGGAGAAAGGAGAACACAGGTCGCCAGGGCGCGGCGAGGCCCAGAGAGAGCCACGAAGGAGGGGATGGGGCAGTGCTGCGGGGTTCCGCTAGAGAGGCGGCTGGAGCGAGCGCCGGCCGCGCTAAGGCACCGCAGCCCTTGGCCGGTTCCCGCCGGTGCGGAAGGACTGGGTGGGCGCTCTCGCATCTCGGACCTGCTGCAGGAGCCAGCTGGCTAAAGTCGAACAGCACCTTAAAGAGGGAGATGAAGCCTAAGGAAAAAAAGAAGACAGGAAAGCGCTTCAGGAGGGCATACAGTCAATGCTACAGCCTTGAGTTTATTTAGCACAGCCCTTACATTTCTTTTCGAACACAATAGCAAGGCACAGAGGACATTACCATAGGAATGCTGACATTTACATAAGTTCCTATACATCCTTCCCTCAGGGTGCAAACATCCTTGCTTTCTGTTAAACATTCCACTATCTTAAAAGGGTTACTTTAGGAGGCATACCTCTCCTACAGGGTCAGTAATGTTTAGCTCAAATCCCTGCTTCCTTGAACCATTGTTTAAGCAGTCTCAGTAACTGCTTTATGGCCTATAAGCTACGTGACTTCTTCAGTGTCTCAAAACGGCTCCCGACATCTCCCCCTTTTTTATTTATTAAAATGCCAAAGCTTTCGCAGCTATGGTGCAGATAGACTGTGCCTGTCTTAGGCGACCCTCCACAGGTCTAGGCCTTACCCGTCATTGGCACATGAAAGTCTTGCAATCATGCCCTGTCTTAGGTTGGTCCCAGCCCTGGAGGATTCTTACCCGTCTTTGACTACCAGCCTCTGCAAATGGGAGATGTAACATATAACTGGCTCAAGCCTGAGCCTGGAGCCTAAAACCATACATCTCTGCTCGAATATTTAGCAGGGAATTGAAGAAGTAGTTCATCAAAGGAGGAAGCAGACATAGGCCTATAGGGCCCAAGGCTAAAACCGAAATAAGCAAATGACCCAAAGGAGACCAAGATGGTAAAAAGCTTTTTAGATGTTGTAAAAATTTTGAAGCTTCTTCAGCTGCATCAAACTGAAGGGGTCCCGCTTCCTACAGTCCCTGAATTTCTCTATGCAGTCGTATTCAATCTAAGGACATGTTAGCATTATACTAGACACCTTGGAGATGAGAGCGCATGCGATCCCATCCATGTTGACTTTCATTATAAATTTTTGAGGTAACACCAATCCACTGATATGCTGCATGACATTCTAAATGAGATCTCACTTTTAGACCTTGGATTTCATCTCCTAAATACATAACTAGACTATATAATGCATCAAGCTTCTGTTCTAACTTGTCGTCAATATTTTCCTGGGTCCCTAAAGCCATCGTAACATTTTTAGACAAATTATTAGCATTTTCACAGTATGAGACTAACACCTGGGGACCCTGGCCAGCATACCAAGGCCCAGTAACATAAACATGAATCATCACAAAAGAGGTTTGATGAAAACCATTATAGTAGTTCCTTCCGAAACAAAAGAAATACAGTTAGTTAAATTACAGTTATAATATGTAACATTAAATCTCCTTCTATGTTGATATTAATTTCACCAACCAACAGCACATGCGGTGGAGCAACACATGCTGTTACATTCATGCGTGGCATTCCTCTTAGAGCCCCTCCCCCAGGACGCAGTTCACCCGTAGCTGCGCTCAACCTCCACACATAAGTTTGAGGAAACTCCTCATCAGTCCACCATAGTCCCAACTGTCCAACTGGTGTTCAATCTATAACTTCCAGTGTGTTCGTTGGTTCCACCTGACCAATCCAGGATTTGTGTTGTCCTTACTAAAGCAGATGGGCAATCCTTCTCACCATTCCAGTATAATTAAATTCTGGTTCATTTACTCCTTGCTTCTGCCCCAAAGATGGCTGATCTAACAGCTGTGTGTCATTTACTCTCACAATTTCTGGGCCTTCCCAAATGGACAGATGCAAAATAGGTGGATCCGGTACATAGGCCCAATACAGCTCTCCTTCAGCCATCAGAAGATGGCCTATCAGCATCATCATCAGGAGCAGCTTTCTCTGTTCCTGTAGAGATATAAGCAAAACCTCGGCCCCATTTCAGCATCTCAGCAGGCACTCAATCCCCTGTTAGATCCTTGTAGTATACTGGCTGCTGCAAAGGCTCACCGGCCTGTTTCACCCAATGCCGATGAGCTGCTGTGCTACCTTGTTCATCTTTATTTTAAAAATTTAGAAAGTAAATAATGCTCTATATTAAGCCTTTATCTTGGGGTATACCATATTCCCCCTTTTTGTTTTATAAGCTTATCCTTCTTAGAAATGTTCCAGGAGACAACCCCCCAAGGGTGTCTTCCGTGAACTCTGGTTTTTTCCCCTCTAATGCTTGCGCAGAAAACACAAAACAGAAAGCACAAAAAGACACTCACAGACAAGGACAATTACTGAGGTGTAGGTGGGCCTAGAGAAATTTGCCACCTACCACTTAGACAAGACTAAAGACAATAAACAGACTTTAACAACAGGGCACAGGAGGCGGCGTCCCGCTGCCTGGCCATGGTCCGGGAGATATGACTGCGTCCCGTCTCTCCACGGACCCCTGGTGACTGGTTAACAGAAACAGGAACAGAAAGGTACCTTAAAAAGCACTGAATTTTGTAATTTAGTCATTACTTTTCTCATTTCCAATACAAAATCAAGTTATCTTCACTGTTGACTCCATGCTAAAATGTCCTAAGTTTTAGACTAATTAACCAATAAAAGAAAAAGAAAATCATAAAAAGTTTTTAAATTTCAAGTTAGAGAAAGACCCTTTACCACACAATAATGAAACCTGAGCATGCAAGTTTGTGACTACAAGAGCGTCTTTCAAAAATACAGTATTTAATAGAATTCCTTTTCCACCAGCGGTGTTAGTTTCCAATGACTATCCAATGCAGTGGGCCCTTCTAAAATAGAGAACAAATTAGTTAAAGCACATGTGAGGGTAAAGGGAAGGACAGAGCCAATTAATATCTCTCGATAATTTTTGAAAATTATTAACAGTATTGAGAGCTCCTCTCCTAATTTCTATTTTTGAGGAGTAAGTTTCTGTTGCAAAATTTCGTAACATCCCTTCCCACATTGAGGACGTAGTCCTGGTGAGCGAGGTGGAGGCTTCTGTGGGGACCGGTTTCGAGGACAATTTCGAGCAAAATGCCCAGTTTCCTGACATTTAAAACAACAGCCAGGGCTGCGGAGAGATCTGCCTCGATTGTTTCTAGTTTGTTGAAATAGCACTTCTTTTACTGTTTTCCCTTGTAATGCTGCGGCCATGGCTAGACCCTGCGTATATGCTGGTCCAATATCAGCACATAATCGAATATAATCCGCAAGATTCCCTTTCTTCCTATGAGGTCTGAGAGCGGCCTGACATGCGGAATTAGCCTTCTCATAAGCCAGTTGTTTTACTAAGATTAGTCCTGCATCTGATTCTCCTATTAGTCTTTTAGCCGTCTCCATGAGCCTGGCCACAAAATCCTGAAAGGGCTCATCTGGCCCTTGCCTTATCTTAGATAAATCTTCAGTTTGCCTTCCATTAGCAGGTCATTTACACCAAGCCCTTTTTGCAGCAGCACTTATTTGTGCATAAGCTCCTCCTTCGTACCCTAATTGGTGATCATTCGCACAATATTGGCCTTCTCCTGCCAACATCTCATATGTGGTTAGTATTGGAGGATTCTGATTTCTATTCAGTTCTGCTGTTTTTTCACATAGATCACAATATTCTGATTTCCATAGCAAAAAATCCCCAGGTGTGAGACAAGCTCGAGCCAAATTCTTCCAACCAGCTGGAGTTAGGGCTTCTAAAGATAACGTTTCCAACATAGCCTGAGTGTAAGGAGCACTGGGGCCGTATTTTGCACAAGCCAATTTCAATTCTTTAATAGATTTAAAAGGGATGGGGTTATACCGTTTCAGACGAACTTGCTGACCCTCCTCATCTCGAGCCTCCTGTTCTGTTACAGGGCACATTAAGTGAAATCCCTGTGTATCCTCACCTTTCTATAGCCTGATGACCGGCTGTGGTTCTTGAACGAGGCGGGGGATTACAGATCTTTGCTAGGCGATTTAAGGTTTTTCTCCAAGCCTCCCAGCCGTAGGGTTAATTGTTGCACAGCAGTTTGCAAACCCTGAACAACTTTCTCTAATTCCTTAGACTTATGCTCAGAGCTAGCAGCCGTGACAAATGGGAAATAGCCTCCATAGTTATGGAACCGTGAGGCTTCTCCCTCCAACTGGTTTGCATCTCCGGGGCTCAAAGGCTCCCTCTATCGTTAGTTAGCATCAGATCAAAAAGGGTTCCCGCTCCTCTCTTCAGGCGGGGGCAGCAGGTCTAGCAGGTCTAGTCTCAGTCTCAGTCTCCTTTTCAAATGGCGGGACATCTCCTATATTGTCCCGTTTTTCTTCCCCTTTCTGGCTTTCCCCAGCCTTAACCCTCTCATGCCTGGGATCTAAACTATCTCTAATTAAAGTCCACAAGCCAAAGTCTGCAAGCACTTTGCCAGGCCCATGAGCATAATAATCTTGTAGTTTTTCTTTTACCTTTTTCCATGTTCCTATATACACTGTTCCCCCTCAGGAACAAAGGACAAACTTTCTTTACAAACTCTAAAAAATTACACAATTGTTGATGCCCTACCTTAGCTCTCTAGCCCGGAGCATATTCTTAAGCATATGTACAAAAAGCATGCGTCCGTTTACATTTCCCATTTTTCTTTATTTAAGTCGACTTTCCTCTCTTTCTATCTATTTACAAACACCGCAACCCTTACTTTTCTGAGCGCTCACTTCACGCGGTGTCTTTCTTACTCCCAGACTGTTCCACTGCACTCACCTCTGCCGATTACTCAGCTTTAAACTCGGGGGGCCCCCCCTTTCTCCTGCGGTGGTAGTTCTTCACCTCAATGTTCCTCAACGTTCCGTCCCAAATTCAGGTCCCTGTTTGGGCGCCACTTGCCGGCCAGCCGGCTAAAGTGAACAGCACCTAAAAGAGGGAGGTGAAAGCCTAAGGAAAAAAAGAAGAAGACAGGAAAGCGCTTCGGGAGGGCATACAGTCAATGCTACAGCCTTGAGTTTATTTAGCACAGCCCTTACATTTCTTTTCGAACACAATAGCAAGGCACAGAGGACATTACCATAGGACTGCTGACATTTACATAAGTTCCTATACATCTTCCCTCAGGGTGCAAACATCCTTGCTTTCTGTTAAACATTCCACTATCTTAAAAGGGTTACTTTAGGAGGCATACCTCTCCTACAGGGTCAGTAATATTTAACTCAAATCCCTGCTTGCTTGACACCATTGTTTAAGCAGTCTCAGTAACTGCTTTATGGCCTATAAGCTACATGACTTCTCGGTGTCCCAAATTGCTCCCGACAACCTGCCCAGTCCCCAGCCCACCTTCCAGCCTTGGCCATTCCGCAGGACCACGGCCCGGGCGTGCCTCGCCAATCTCTCTGCCACCTGGGCAACTAGGAAGGTGCAGCCCTGATAAGTCTCAACCCGGCCCTGAACCAAATCCACCCCACCTCTGCACTCCCCGCCGGGGCCGACCTTGACCTGGCCGAAACCACGTGGAGACACGGGCCACACCACCAGGCAAACGCTTCGCCCCAAAACCTCACCTTCCACCCAGCGCCTCCGCCCTTGAGGCTCAGCGCGCGAGCCCGGGGAGCGAAGGTCCAGAGCAGAGAGAAAACAGCCCAGGGTCTGGCTGTAGGAGAGCAGGTGGAGGCGGGCGATGTCGCGGGGTGCACGGACTTTGGTGCAGCCCTTAAGCTCCGTGGCTTACCCAGGACCCCGAACAGCGAGCGACCGAGTGAGCAAGTGAGCAGGGCCCCGGGGCACCCAGGCGCACCCTGCCGAGGGCGAGGCAAAAAGCCTACAGCAACCGGTATTCGCAGGCGGTCTCCACCCAAGTACTAACCAGACCCAACCCTGCTTAGCTTCCGAGATCAGATGAGATCAGGCGCGTTCAGCGTGGTTAGCCGTAGACAGGAAACACTGTCGCCTGCATTCCCAAAAGTTCGAGCCTGGCCTTCCCGCCCCCGGAGACGCGCGCCTGCACCGCAGCAGAAAATAACTTTTATGACATACCATGGCTGCTAATTTGAAACGCATATGATAGCAGCAGAAATAACTTCATGCGATGCACCGCTGTGTTATTCCCAAAAAGCCCACCAGATGGCAGCGGAGTGTAAAGTTTTATGATGACATAGATCCTTTCTGGACAGTAAGAAGGAATATTCACGATCACTCAGGTGTTTATAATAAAATATAATAAAATATACACCTTGATGGCATCAGAAAATTAATTTTTATGATGGTCTACACTGTATTAGTCTCAAAATGCCCACAAGATCGCTGCAGAAAAACAAATTTATGAATACGCTGGTATTTTCTCAATATCCACGCATGGCAGCAGAAAACAAATTTTTCAAGACATGCACTGCTGTGTTATTCCCAATTCACACAAAATGGCAGCAGAAAAGAAATATACAACATACCCTGGGGAGTCATTTTTTAAATGCACATGAGGTAGTACAGAAAATAACTTTCGAGACGTGCGCTCCTGTGTTATCCCCAAAATGCTGAGCTGATGGCAACAGCAAGTAACTTTTTATATTAACAACACTTGCCTGTAATTTTCAAATGCCACCGACAGACAGCAGAGAATGATCTCTCATGACATGTCCTTTTTTGTTTGTCCCAAGATACACATGAGATGTCCATGCACAAGAACTTGGTTCAACCAAGCATCCTTAGGTGACATTTTCTAACTGTACGAGATAACGAGAGAAATAAGTGCTTACGATATGTGCTATGGTGTTATTCCCAATATGACGACCAGATGGCAGCACGGAATGAGTATTCAAGATGAATCTACAGTAGGATATTATTTCCAAATGCCCCAAAGACTAAAGCAGAGAATTACGTCATGACAAGCACTCCGTGTTTTGCACGAGATGCACGGAATGGCATCAGAAAACTTTTCATAATGCCATTCCCACAGAGTTTATTCAGAATGCACATGAGAGAGCAGCAAAATTACATTTTATGAACATGAGGCGTGATTTATTCCGACAATGCTCACCGTGTAACGACAGATAAGTATTCATAAAACACGCAGGTATTATTTCTGAAATCCTCCAGATGGCAGCAGGCAACATTTCACGACATACGTGCTTTTGTTTTTTCTCAGGATCACACGGAATGGCAGAGAGAAAAATTTATAGAACACACGCGGAGTGGTATTCTTTAAAGGCGCACAAACAGCAGCAGCAGAAACTTTACATGGGACGCACTATGACGTTATTCCCAAGATGCTCACCAGGTGGCAGCAGAAAATAAATTTTTCTGCTCACATACACCTGAGTGTTATTATCAAAATTTCTACAAGATGGCAACAGAGAACAGTTTTTCATTACTTGCAGTCCTATGTTATACTCAAGTTTAACCCGAAAAGGCACGGGAAAAAAAATTATAACGACACACCCTGGGGTGTTATTTTTTAAATGTGCACGGGATAGCACCATTTTTTTAAATTTTTCATGACATCCAATAGGCATTATTCGCAAATAACCACCAGATGGCATCAGAAAATAATTTTGTGCTGACGTACACCTGGATATTATTTTTAAAATGCCCACGAAATGGCAATAGAGAATAACTTCATGACATGCACTCCTGTGTCTTTACACAGATGCAAATGAAATGGCAGTAGATAAAAGGCGATTATAATGACATTCGTTTGGGTTTAATTTTCAGAATGCACCTTGCACAGAGGCTGAGACATTTTATGATCTGCGCTGTGTCGTTATTCCCAGAATGCCACCAGATGGCAGCAAGAATAAATTTTATTGCACTCGTGTTATTCTTAAGATGCACAATACATGAGGCAAATAATGAATATTTACGATAGCCTACGCCAGGTTTTGTTCTTGAAATCTTCACCACGTGGCAGCAAAGAGTAACCTTTTTTTATTTCATACGATCCGGTATTATTCCCAAATTCCCACCTATGGCAGCGGGAAATAAATTTTAATGATGACATACACTTGGGTATTATTTTCAAATTACCCACGAGACGGCAGCAGAGAAAAACTCTTCATAATGACATGCCTTGGGTGTTATTTCCAAAATGAACATGAAAAAGAAGCAGAAATAACATTGAGCAGCACTGTCATGTTATTCCCAAATATTCCACCAGATGGCAGCAGAAAATGAATATTCATAATAAAACTACACTTGAAGACCTATACAGGTGCTATTCCCAGTATGCACACGAGATGGCAGCAGAGGATAAGGAATAACATTTCAATACCTAAACTCTGGTGCTAATTCAAAAAGTACACAAGATGGGAACAGAGAAGAGCGTTTCCCAGCCTTAAGGGCTCTGCTCACCATTTAAATGAAACTCCAGACATTTGGTACTCACCTCACTTTGAAATAACTCCTGTCCTTTCATAGCCTTTCTCACTCCGGGCCACGCCCCCACCGCCTTGGTGGTGCCCTCTCCCCCTATCCCTGCTCCTGACCCTCCCTCAGTCCCCCCGCCCCACCCCTGTCCCCCTCTCCTGTCCCCGCCCCGCCTTGAGTGGCAGCCGGCCTCCGCTAGACTGGCCAGAGCCGCAGCGGGGGCAGGAGCGGCAGCCATGGCTGCAGCTGGCGTGGACCGAACGCTCTCCTCTGCGACTCGCGACCCGCTCAGACGGCCTCACCCCCACCGTGCCGCCGCACTGGCCCCAGGGGTGATGCAGCGAAGACCCCTCGCCGGAAACAGGCTACCAGCGCTCTGAGCCCTCCAGCGCTGCGCGCACGGCTTCGGGGGGCGGAGGGAGAGCGCGCACGCCTCTCCCTTCAATCCGGGCCTTGGCAGGTTCCCGGCCGTGCCAAAGGTTTCGGTCTGCTCTCTCGCATTCCGGGACTGACCAGGCCCGGGCCACCCTACTCCCTAGTCTTGGCCGCTTGGCAGGACCCGGGCCCGGGCGTGGCCTGCCAATCTTTCGGCCACATGGGCACCTAGGCAGGTGCGGCATCACCAAGTCCAGGCCACGGCCCTGACCCAGACCCACCCCTCCCCTGTGCTCCCTGCCGAAGCCGAGCAGGACCTGCCAAAAACCACGCGGAGACACCGGCCATCCCACCTGGCAATGCTTTGGCCAACGAACTCGACCTCCACCCAGAGCTCTTGACCCCAGGAAGGGAAAGGCCTGAGCGGAGAGAGAAAAACAGGCCAGGGCTGCTGGCTGCAGGAGAGCACATGGAGGTGGGCGGCGGTGACGCGGGCGCGCGCGGACGTTCGTGCAGCCCTTGGGCTCGGGCGGGTGCCAGGGACCCCTGAGACAGCGAGCAAGCAGGGCCCGGGGCGTCCACCGGGCACCCTGGCTGGAGGGCAGAAAACCGAGGAGCAAAAGCGTACAGCACCCGGTATCCCCAGGAGGTCTCCCATCCACGTACTACCAGACACGATCCTGCTTAGCTTCCAAGATCAGGCATATTCAGAAGCGGTATGGCATAAGCAAGAGAGCTTGTCATCTACCGCCCCAAGAGCTCCAGCCTGGCCTCCCGGGCGCCGGAGATGCCCGTGCCTGCAGTGCATCTCTTGTGGGGGTGCGGGTTTCCGCTACGGCACCACAGACCTTGCCCGATTCTCGGCAGTGCAGAGGTCTGGGTGGGCGTTCTCGCATCCCCCAACTGCCCACATCCCGGGCGACCCGCCTCCCCAGTCTTGGCCGCTTGGCAGGACCACTGCCCGGGCATCCCCCGCATGCTCTCGGCCACCGGACCACCTAATACCTGCGGCCCGGCTAAGTCCGGGCTCCGGCCCTGACCCAGACGCACACTTCCCTCCCCGCCGAGCCGTGCCCGACCTGCCCGAACACACACGGAAGTCCCGGTCACACCCTGAGGCATCGCTTCAGATAGACGCTGCCCTCACCCTCTACTGGGACCAGGGACCCGCCCAGTCCGCTGCCCCTTGCCTTCACTTCGACTCTCTCCTTCAAGACAGACAGACAGAGAGGGAGAGCTGAGAGACAGAGGGACAGAGAAACACAGAGACAGAGCGAGTGACAGGGAGGGAAGGAGAAAGGAGGACACGGCCTCCAGGGCGCGAGGCCCAGTGAGAGCCACGAAGGAGGGGACGGGGTCGCTGGGGAAAGGGGGGGGCGTGGGAGCTGGCTGCGGTCAGACACAGAGAGAGACAGTGAGGATGGAAGGGACAGAGACAGAGAGAGAGACGAGAGAGGAGATCCCGCGCGCCAGAGAGCGCGAGCCAGTGCCTGCCCTGGCAGAGAGAGGGACACGACACACAGAGGAGCACCGACACACAGAGCCAGACCCCGACTGTGACCCCGAGACCCTGCGGCCGCCCTTGAGAGGCCGCTTCCACAGCAGGGGGCGGTCGTGCCGGGGCTGGGCTCGGGCTGGGAGGCGGTTCGTGCCCCGTACCCGGTGTCCCGGTACAGGTCGGGGCTCAGGGAGTCTCGTTGTTCTATGAGTCCTGCCTGGGGTCCCCCAGGAGACAGGCAAGACGCACAGGTTCCCTGGAGTGTGTGTGTGTGTGTGTGTGTGTGTGTTGTGCGCGCGCGCGCGCGCGCGCGCGAAAGTGAGAGGGCTCTCGCCGCGCACGCGCGCACGCTCTCGTGTGTCTCGGCCTCTCTGACGCGGCTGGTCGGTCCCACTTCTCGTCCTGGATGTGCGGGGCAGCCTCGCACCTGGTCCAAGGGCACCTGGCTGTCTGGTGAGAAGGGTGGGGAGAAGCGTGTCGGAGACTCGAGGCCTCTGGTGGGGCGGGCGGGGGTGGCGGGTCCCGCGTCCCAGGACGCGAGCACACTCTCATCACGTGTCAGAGATGGCGGTCCTCGGGCTTGGTCCCACGAAGCCAGGAAGGGAAGGGCCCAGAGCAGTGAGAGAAAACAGCCCAGGACTGGCTGCAGGAGAGCAGGTGAGGGCGAGCAAGGGCGCCGGGCGCGCCGCTGTTGGAGACGCCCTTGGGCTCGGCCGCCCGCAGGATCCCCCGAGACAGCGAGCGAATGAGCAGAGCCTGGGGCCACCAGGGGAACCCCGGCCGGAGGACGGCAAAAGGAGAGGGCAGCAAATCCTACAGCGCCCGGTATTCCCAGACAATCTCCCATCCAAGTACCAACTAGGCCCAACCCTGCTTAGCTTCTGAGATCAGAGAGATTGGGCACATTCAGGGTAGTAGGGCCCTAGACACGAAAACCTGTCGCTTGCCATTCCAAGAGCTCGAGGCTGACCTCCCTGGCGCCGAGACATCCGTGCTTGCATGTCCAAGGCTGAGCAGTTTGAGGGGAGCAGGGGAGGGTCTGCCGGCCGAACTAAGGCCCCACGGGTCTTGGCCGGTTTGCGCCTGTGCAGAAGGACTGGGTGGGCGCTCTCGCATCCCGGACCTGCCCAGGCCCCGGACCACCTGCCTCCCCAGTCTAGGCCATTCAGCAGGACCCCAGCCTGGCCATGCCCCACCAATCCTTCGGACACTTGGGCAACTAGGCAGGTGCAGCCCTGCTAAGTCCCCACCCCACCCTGAACCAGACCTACCTCACCCCGGTGCTCCCTGCCGGGCCGAGCCAGACCTGCCCCAAACCACGCGGAGACACCGTTCACACCACCAGGCAACGCTTCGCCGCGAGACCTCACCCTCTGCCCAACGCCCTCCGCCCTTGAGGCTCGGCCCCCAGGAGCCCAGGAAGCGAAGGTCCCAGAGTGATTCTCTGCTGTCATTACGTAGGCATTTTGAAAATAACATCCAGATGTATATTCATAACTATTCATTCTCTGCTGTCATCTGCTGGGCGCTTTTGGGAAGAAGGACAGAGCACATTTATAAACTATTGTTTCCGCTGCTATCTCATGTGCTTTCTGAAAATAATCCAAGGGCAGGCTGTTACAAAAAGTTGTCCACTGCCATTATGAAAGCATCTTGGGGAAAACACCAGATTGCATGTCAGGACTATTGTTCTCTGATACCATCCCGTTGGAATTTTCAAAATAACAAGCACGTGTATGTCATTATAAAAATTTACTTTCTGCTGCCATGCTGTGGGCATTTTGGGAATAACACCGAATGTATGCCATCATGAAAATATATTTTCTGTTCTCGTCTACTGTGCCATCTTAGAATAACACCAGCCTGGAAGTAATAAAGAGTTGTTCGCTGCTGCCATCTGGTGTATATTTCAGTAATAACACTTAAGTGTTTCTCAACATGAATATTCATTCTCTGCTGCTATCTGTTGCGCACTTTGGAACAAGACCACAGCACACATCACAAGGAATTATATCAGCGGCTAATTCATGTGCATTTTGGAAATTATATCTAAGCACTTGTCTTAATGAAAAGTTGCTCACGGCCATTTCGTATGCATTTTAGGGAAAACACAGGAGTGCATATAAGGACAAATTATTCTCTGCTGCCATCTCGTGGGCTATTTGAAAGTAACAAGTGTAGGTCATGAAAATTGATTTTCCGCTGTCATCCTGTCGGCATTTTGGGAATAACACCTGAATGTATGCCATCATGAAAATACATTTTCTTCTCTCATCTACTGTGCATCTTGGAATTACACCGGAGTGCAAGTAATAAAAAGTTATTCTCTGCTTCACCTGGTGGACATTTTAGAATAACGAGTGTTTGACATCCTGAATAGTCGTTCTCTGCGACCATCTGGTGCGTATTGTATGACGGAAGAGTGCATGTTGGGCATGATGTTATGAAATTATTATCTCTGCTGGCCTTTCGTGTTAATCTTAAAATGAACAAAGGAGTTCCTGTCACACAAAAAAATTGCTCTCTTTCTCTGCCATCTCGTGGGTGTTTTGAAAATAACACCCACGTGTATGTCATAATACAAATGTATTTTATACCTTAATATAGTGAGTATCTTGGGAATACCACATGGTGTAAGTAATAAAAACTTATTCTCTGTGGCCATCTGGTTGGTATTTTAGGATTAACACCTGAGTGTTTCTCATGAGATTATTTCTTCTGGTGGGAATTTTAGGTGTAACGGCGTGGCGCGTGTCAGTAAAAGATATCTCAGCAGCTATCTCATGTACAGTTTAGAAATAAAACCCAAGGGCGAGTCATCGCAATGTTTTTGTCCGCTGCCTTCTCGTGTGCATCTTAGCAAAAACACAAGAGCGCATGTCATGAAGTGATTCTCGGCTGTTATGTTGTGTGCATTTTAGAATTAACGTGCGGGTGTTGGTTCATCGTGACAATTCATTTTCACCTGCGATCTGCTGTAAGTTTAGGGAATAACACCACAAGCCATATGACAAACAGTTCTTTTTGTATGGCTGCTATGTCAGCTGATAGAAACTAAGACCATTACATTAAGCAAAAGTTTTGGTCTGAGGCCATCTCATGTTCATCTTGGAAATAAGACGAGTGCATGTCATGAAAATTATTCTCAGCTCTCATCTTGTGGGCATTTAGATATTAACATGCAAGTGTATGTCCATGTATTATTTTGCTGTCCAGTGGACTGCTATACTTTTCTGCATCGACATGTCTGCTGGGGATTTTAGGAATCAGACTACACGATTACAAGTGTCATGAAAATTCGTTTTCACTCATCTTTGTGCACCAGAGTGTAAGTAATAAAGGTATTCTCTGCTGCCATCTTGTGCATATTTAAGTAATAACACTTGAGTATTTGATAGCATGAATAATTCATTTCCTTATGTCAGCTTGTGGCCATTATGGAAATGACAGCCGGATGTATATCATCATAAAAAGTAATTCTCAGCTGCCATCTCCTGGGAATTTTCAGAATAACACCCTAGTGTAGGTTATCATGAGTATTCATTTTAGCTGACATCTGGAGTACATTCTGGGAAGAACACAACAGAGTGTCATAAAATGTTATTTCAGCTGCTATCTCACGTGCATTCTGAAAATAAACCTAAGGAAATGTCATAATGAAAAGTTTTTGTTTAATGTCATTTCGTGTGAATGTTGGGAACACCTCGTAGATATTTTGAAAATAACACCCAGGTATATGTCATCATAAAAATGTATTATCTCTGCCATCTGGTGGGCATTTGGGGAATAAAACACAGAGCTTGTCATTATTGTTATTTTGCTGACATCTCACGTGCATTCTGAAAAAAACTCAAGGGATTGTCATTATGAAGTTTTCTGCTGCTGTTTTGTGTGCATCTTAAGAAAAACACAGGAGTGCATGTCATGAAGTGACTCTCTTCGGCCATCCTGTGGGCACTTTGAAAATAACAGCCTACCTCATATCATAAAGTTATTTCTTGCTATCACGTGGAGTTAGAAAATGACTCCTGAGGAGATTTAGTTAAACAAGGTTTTGCTTGTGGCCGTTTCATGTGTATCTTGTGAGAAACACAAGAGTGCACATCAGGAAAAATTATTCCCTGCTGCCATCTGGTGGGCACTTTGAAAATAACAAGTACGTCTATGTAAGTGTAAGAAGTTGTTTCCTGCTGCTATGTGGTGTGCGTTTAGGGAATAATACAACAGTGCATGTCGTGAAAAATTATTTTTGCAAATGAATCGTTTGCATTAAGACCATAACACCGCCAGAGATCTCGTTATAATTTTTTTCTCTGTTGCCATAATGTGTGATTATTAGCAATAATTCAGGAGTGCATCTTATGAAAATTTGTTCTCTGCATCTTGTGGACATTTAAAAAACAACACCTATGTGTGTGTCATAATTTTTTTTCCAGCTGCCGTCCTGTAGACATATGGGATAAACTGCAGACTGTACAGCATCATAAAAATGAACATTCTGCTCCATCTGTGTATATTTTATTAATAGCACCTGAGTTTCAATATCACCAATATACATTCCCTGCTGTCATATGGTGGCCATATTGGGTGTATGTCATCATAAGAATTTACTTTCTGCTGCTATCTGGTAGTCATTTTGGGAGTAACAGAACAGTGCACGTGGAAAAGTTCTTTCTGCTCCTATCGTATGTAGTTTGAAAATAACACCCACGTGCATGTCTTCATAGAAACTTATTCTCTCATGCCATCTCGTGGACCTTTGGCAATAACACCAGAGTGCAGGACATCATGAAAATTAATTTTTTGCCCACATCTTGTATGCGTGTAGGGAATTTTACCAGCGTTTGTAAAAATTCATTTTGTGCTGCCACCTGGTGGTAAATTTGGATATAAGCCACAGCGCATGTTATACAATGTGATTTATACTGCTATCTAACGTTCATTTTGAAAAAAACTCAAGGGCATGTCATCGTGAGAAGTTGTTGTCAGTTGCCTTTTCATGTGTATCTTGGTAAAAAAAAAAAAAGGTTGCGTGTCACAAAAAAATTGTTCTCTCCTGCCATCGAGTGGGCATTTTGAAAATTACTTCAAGGTGTATATCATCACAAAAATTTCCTGTTGTCACATCTTGAGAATTTAGGGAATAAAACCTTACTGTAGGTCATCATGAAAATTTCTCTTCTGCCCCACACTCGTGTGCATCTGGAAATTACACAGGACTGTAAGTAAAAAACAATTATTCTCTGCGCCCATCTGGTGGGCATTTTGGGAATAACACCATAGTGTAGGTCAAAAAAAATGTGTTGCTGCTATATCGTGTGTAGTTAAAAACACTCCAGGTTATGTTGTTTTAAATTTCTGTGATTCTTAGAAATGAAATAGGAGACTCAGTCATAAAAAATTGCTCTCCACTGCCATCTCGTGGACATTTTGAAAATATCACCAAGGTCCATGTAATTGTGGAAACTTGTTTTCTGATGCCATCTTGTTAGCATTTTAGAAATAACACACTAAAGTAAGTCATCATAAATATTCATTGACTGCTGCAATCTGGTGGTAATTTTGGGAATACCACCACATCGGATGTCATAAACCATTATTTCTACGGTGATCTCATGCAGTTAGAAAATAACACCTAAGGGCATGTCATTGAGCAATGTTTTTTCAGTGGTTGTTTCATGTATATCTTGAGATAAATACAGGAGTGCTTGTTATGAAAATTATCCTCTGCTGCCATCTCACAAGTATTTTGAAAATAGCAGGCAAGTGAATGTCATAATACTTTTACTGCTTCCATCTGGCGGCCATTTTAGAAAAAAACCCAGGTATAGGTCATCATGAAAATTCATTTCCTGCGCCCATCTTTGGAATAACACCAGAATGTAAGTAATAAAGTTATTATGTGCTGCCATCTGGTGTATAATTTAGTAATAACACCCCAGTGTTTGTCATCATGAATTTTCATTCTCTGCTGCTATCTGGTGGGCAATTTAGAAAATAACCTCATGGTGTTTTTGGTAAAAGAGCACAGCCCGTGTCTTGAAGAATTATTTCAGCTGATATATCATGTGGATTTTGAAAATAATACCTAAGGGATGTCATTATAGGAGTAGTTATAAACGACCATTTCATATGTATTTTAGGAAAAATACAGGAGTTCATTGAATGGCAAATTATTCTCTGCTGCCTCTTGTGGGCAGTTTGAAAATTACAGGCAGGCTTAAGTCACTAAAAAAATTTTTCTGCTGCCATCTTGTGGGCATTTTGGGAGTAACACTCAAGTATATGCCATTAAATGTATTTTCCTCTCTCATCTACTTTATCTTGGAGTACACCAGAGTGTAAGTAAATGTTATTATCTGCTGTCATCAGGTGGGCCTTTAGGAATAACACCGAGTGTTTGACATCATGAATATTTGTTCTCTCCAATCATCTGATGGGCGTTTTGTGTAGGAAAGAAGAGTGCCTGTTGGGCATGACGTTATGAAATTTTTACCTCTGCTGCCATTTCATGTTTGTTATGTCTACATGAGATGACAGCAGAAATAATTGCTTTAGACATGCCATGTGGTGTTATTCCCTCCATTCCCACAAAGTGGCAGAAATAAATATTCATGACCAGCTACACTTGGATGTTAATCCCCAAATGCCCACAACATAGCAGCAGAAAAAATTTTATGATGATATTCACCTGGGTGTTATTTTCGAAATGTCAACGACATGACAGCAGATAACAATTTTGTTATAACATGTACTCCAATTTTATTCTGAAGAATGGCTCGACATGGCAGCAGAGAAAGAATTTATAACGACATATTCCGGGGTGTTATTTTTTAAATATACATGACAGCAGTTAAAAATTTTCTTGACAAGCACTTGAGTGTTGTTCTCAAAATGCCCACCAGATGGCAATACAGAATGATTTTTTATGATGACAACACGCGAGTGTTATTCCGAAAATGCCCACCAGATGGCAGCAGAGAATAATATATTTTTGCTGGCGCTCTTGTGTAATTTACAAGACGCAAAAAATATTGGGGCAGAGGATGAATTTTCATGATGCCTTACAGTAAGGTTTTATTCCCAAAGTTTCCACCACATGCCAATGGAAAATATTTGTTGATGTATACACCTGGAAGTAATTTTCAAAATACCCACGGGATGCCAGCAGAGAAAATGCCACGAGTTGAAATCCTGTGGTATTCCCAATATTCATGTAAAATGGGAGCAGAGAAAAATTTTATAACGATATACCCTGGGGTGTTATTTTTTTAATGCACACTAGAGGGTAGCAGAAATAACTTTTCAAAACATGCACTGCTGTGTTATATCCAAAATGCCCACCACATGGCAGCAGAAAACATTTTAATGATGACATACACTTGGGTG